>RCUC01167011.1:0-36040 GCA_003697995.1 Taxidea taxus jeffersonii
GTCTGGTGCGTATACGGGCTCACGAGCGGATACTGACCGATTAAGTTGAGTTCTCCTGCACTTGTCTCAACGCCTGGCTTTGTGAGGACCCTCTGACTTCTTTGTTTCGTAAAAGGGGCTCCCCTCTGGCTGCAGGAGGTTTGCCAAGGCCGGGAGCCCATCTGTTGATGGTGCTCTGTCACCACAGGGCCAGGCTGGAGAGCCTAGGGGCCCCCCCACTCCTGAAGAGAAGTGGCATCTTTTCCCAGGGGCCCACACCCAGCAGGGAAAGAACCAGGACAGAGCTTTGTCTGTGCGGGGCCTGAAAAGCCACATCCTCTGGTCAGCAGAACTAGATTAGCATTCTTTTTATCATTAGCTATTATTCTCTTTATCTCTCCTGGCCTTGACTTCTGCATCTGTAAAAGCAAGAGCCTCTTCCAGGTGACCCCCACCTTCCCTCCCATCTCTAAGACTCTAGAGCCCAGCTAGAGGACAAGAAGTCTGCCAGGAATTATATGAAAAAGGGTTAAGCCCAGAGTCCTTTCCCCTATGGAGAGGCTTCAGTCCTGGAGACTTCTCAGTCATACTATGCCCTTCCCTAACCACGGCCAAGAAGAGCTCAGATAGCAGCTACCTGCATGGCTCTGAGCCTCTGGAGCTAAGCTTCTGTGGTGAGGGGGCTTCCATGTAGGAGGATCATACCTGGGTGCCCGGGTAGCCCAGGCGTTAAGCATCTGCCTTTGGCTCAGGTCATGATACCGGGGTCCTGGGATCAAGCCTGGCATTGGGCTCCTTGCTCAGTGGGAAGCCTGCTTCTCCCTCTCTCACTCCCCCTGCTTGTGTTCCCTCTCTTGCTGTGTCTCTCTCTATCAAATAAATAAATGAAATCTTAAAAAAAAAAAAAAAGAAGGATCATACCAACCCATGCCTTACACATTGACCTACACACATGCCCTATATTGTGTCAATGATACCGCCATAAAACTGTGAAATTTGAAAAAAAATATATATATATATATGGCTTCTCAGAAAACATCTACTTCCCTCCCACCACCTTTGCAATATCATTTTGCCGTTGGAAAGAAAAAATAGGGGATTGTGCAGGAGGCTTTGTCTGTGTCCTGTTTTCTTGCTTTGCTGGGGCTCCAGAATAAATTTCCTGTTATTCTGCAAGTGGATAAAGAACGTTAAGCCCTTTGATTTTAGAGTTGGCAGCTTGTACTCAAATCCTGACTTCGCCTCTCATGAGCTGTGTGATTTGGGCCAGGTGATAATGGCCCCGACCCTCAGTGTACTCGTCTGTAAAATGGATGCCCGGTCTACCTGTCAAATGTGAATATGCTGAAGACAAAGTTATGCCCTTGGCTCCCGGCATATCGCTGACAGTCATGAATCGGTTCAGCGAGTAAAGCAGGGGTCTGCATGGAAAAGTCACACCAGAGCCATGTGAAGCTTCACCCTGCTTCTGAGTTCCAGCCTGTTCCTGTGAGATTTTTTTAGGTCATTTTGTTTTAAAGGGAAGAAATCTTCAAAATGACTCTTCTGGATCCAACATTATGAGACGTGACATATTGGGGTCCAGTGTTAGCGAGGCTGGCTCCGATCTGATATCCCAGGGCTTCTTTGAGATTTTTCACCCCCGAACACCGGTTCTTACCCCATTTTTTCTACAGTAGGACCTTAAGCCCTGCCTCTTCCCAGCCTTCTGAGCCATCTTGCCTCAGAGGTACCAGCTCTGGGCATCGACCCTCAATTCCAGGAGAGTACAAACAGTCTGATTTCCTAGCGTCTTCAAGCTGTGTCATGCCCCTTTCCTGAGATGGCAATTTCTTTTCTGTTGTTCTGTTGAATACATTCTTTATAAAAGATTCCCTTGGCTGCTGCCGCCTTGCTTTTCTTTGTGGTTAGGATGCAATGACTAGAATCGTGCACGTACTTACAAGTCAATTTTCCTTTAATGATGATTTTACCTGCTCTGAAGCTTATCAGAAGGAGGGTTCACGCACCCAGAGTCTTGGCTGGAAGCTTTCAGTGGGCCTCCACAGCTCTCCTATAGGCAGTGCCCCTGTTTTGAATGTCATTAATGTAATGCTAATATGCAAAACTATTTCTGGTGCAGGAACCAGAACCAACAGCGAAAGAAACTGTGTTTGAGATTATAAAGCACTTCCCCATCAACCGCTGAGCTTTCTTTGGGATTCAGAGGAGACGTTGTGGGCAGTGGGACCTTGTGACATCCCCTTTCTTGACTTCTGTTCTCTGAGAGAAGGATCCAGAGGAACATTGTTATATCTGGCAAGAGGGGACTAGAGGAGGTTACAGTGGAGGAGAGCTCTTTGGCAGAAGGAGGGAGCAAGGAAGAGGGCATTTATTAGGCAAAAGGCACCAGACATGTGCTGAGATCTGCTTCTATCGCTGTGGCTGGCAGCCTTGGACAAGGTTTGCATAGAGTGTTCTGGAAGGACTGCTCTACATCTTATGAAGAAGAAAGGGCACCACTAAAGTTCATTAGAAACTAAAGTCTATAATCTCCACCTCCGACAACCTTCAACTTCAAAGAGTCCCTCTTGTGACTTTGAATTAACCTACTTCCGTTAGCCATACAGGAGAGTGAAGGTGATAGCTGAGTATCCCTGAAATGCAGTCCAGGCATGGCTGCCTCAGTTGGCACATCTGTGAAATGGGTACAAACCATCTACTGAGGTCCCAGGCCTGCAAGTTTTCTCTCCCATGAGAACTATGCAGATTTATGAGGGCTGAGCTCACCTCCACTCTTGTTCTCAGAAAGAATGTGGGTGGCTACCTCAGAAAGCAGTACCTGATCATAGGACAGAGCTCTAAAGAAACTGCCACCCTTTTATTGTGACTTAAACTTCATGCTCATCATAATTGAAAACAGATTTAGGACTAGGCTGGAATTCTTTAAACCAAGCCATAGAGTTCACACTGGGTTTGGCAGTGCTGGCAACTGGGAATTTTCTAGAAGGTTGCAGAGAAGGTTTGGGTTTGGAGACCAAGGAATAATCAGCTGGGGATGGCAGTGGGTAAGAGGGGCCATTTTATGTCTAAGATGTTCCTATCTTGAGGATTAAATTGAAAGTTGCCGTAGGATGTCAGCTCTGTGGGATAAACAAGCCTGGGGCATCTGCTCCATGCGGGACGCCAGGCAACCATCCGCCCTCGAAGAGTTTACATAGCCATAAAAAGCTAAATGAAAGCACAAGGTGGCATATCCCAAATGTAAGAGCCTTAAATGCTGTAGGATTTCGAGGGAAGAAGAACTTATCATATGTGGGCAAAGAGATGAGGAAACTCGATCTGGAGCCTACAGAACTGGCACGGAAGTTGCAGAGAACATTCTGGGCCGAAAGAGTGGCAGGAGCAAAAGCGTGATGAGAAATGAGCATCCAGGACAGGGCCACGGGGGCGGCAGTTGGGGCCTGAGGAAGCAGCAGTGACTGGGGAGGGGTGAAGACCCAATGCAGAGGGAAGCCATTGGGGCATGTCAGCAGAACGGTAGTGGAGTCAGAACGTGACACAAAATGAAGACTCCCTGGACAGCCGGCCTCACTCCTGTGTGCCCCTGAGATGCAGGGGAGGCGGGAGCAGGTGGGGAACCCACCAAAAGTCCTACCAGTCCCACATGCAAGTTCTCTTTTCACAGCTACAAATAGTCTGTTTTCATCAACACTAGAGGGGGTTAGCTGGCAGCTAGAACCCGCAGTGTCCCCGAAGGGCCTCTCTCCAGCACCGCTCTCTCCCAGGCTCACTCAGACGTGCACTCAGGCACACCTGGGTCTCCTCCACCTGAGAACAAGGAGGAGAATCACCCAGAGAGTCAGCGTTCGTATGGCCCCCCATCCCATTCTTGGTATCATCGCTTTCAATGCTACACTAGAGCTGTAGTCCCTCTGGATTTTCTGGGAGAAAAGAGTTATTTACTTCCTGGGGTGATTAAAAATGCACCCATTACCTGAATGCCTCCAGGCAACTGTACAAAACTATATTTTTAAAGGATGAGAATTCAATTAAGCTGAGACGCAGATTATACCTCCAGCAAGTAGGCCAATGGGCTGTCCCCCCGATGGACGGATGGTAGCCCGGATGTGAGACACCCTCAGCACATTCGGGCTCCCCAAGCCCAGAGGGGAAGAGCCATAGAGATGTAAGTGTCCACTGGGAGTTTTTTCACCTTCTGCTCTTTCCCAGTCCACCCAGAGCCTTCCACAGTGCTCTCAGCCCAGGCTTAGTGTCTGCAATAAGGCCAGGAAGGGCTGGGAGGTCTCAGGTAGCTGAGGTAGAAACATCCAGAGGGGATTTGGACAATATCGCTTGCCTGCTGCCTATATGTTAGCTTCATGCTCAGCCATAACAGGTTTGTGGAGAGGCTGCGGCCATCCCTGCAGAAATCCTGGGAGTTAGGGAGTCATCTTTGCAAAACTCAAATATGATGATGTCCCTAAGAATCTTCGTACGTCCCCAAGGGGTTAGAGTCCCTAACAGAGTATATGCACTACTTCCTGATCAGACTGCTGGCGGACACCCATCGTGCCCCGCACGCCCCATTGCTCACAGCTATTAATAGATCCTCAAACTATGCTCAGCTAGTCTGCACCTCCAGGTTATTGGAACTCACACATCTCTCCCAAATATCTGGGGTAGCAATGCCATACTACTGCATACTGTAGTATGCATACTACTGCAGCCAAACGATTTCTCTTTGTCCTTCAAATCAGTGGAGGCATCACGAGTTCCTGGAAGCCCTCCCTCCCCCTGGTCTTCCCTCTGGGATAGGTGATCCTTCCCAAGCCCTAAAAAGCGCTCATCTCACCATATTATAATCCTTTGCTTATTTGTCTGTCTGTCTGACCTGAGTATGAATTACTCAAAGAGAAGTTTCATCTCAGGATATCACTCACCTTGTCATTCATCTCGCGACTCCCGGTGCCTCAATGTAGAGCATCCAAGTTCAAATAGAGGCCTGCTTCTGACCCTCGTTTTCTAAGCCCAAGGTTCTCTTCCAGGAAATGGAAGCAATAATAGCATCTATCTTGTTAAAAAAAAAAAAAATTGGTGAGGACGAAGTAAGACATGACAGAGGACAACCCAGCTCTGCATCTTGTGACGTCCATGACCGCTGTTGACAGACAGAGAGAACAAAGCCATAGTATATGTCCTTAACTTTTTCAAAATAAGAGACCAAGGCTCAGAAAAGTGGACTTACTTGCCTAAAGTCACAAGGAAGGTAAGGAGGTGGCAGAACTCAAATTCAAACCTGGGCTTAACTAACTTCCAAGACCCTGCCCAAACTTTCTACCTCTCAGGTCCCCCCACCGCCAGGCTCTGCAGACCAGAGACATTATCAAATGTCTCTGCCCAGTCTCTGCCCAGATGGCAAACCCATTTCCCCAACAAGGGAAATGCAGTGTTCTGGGTTCTTCTGTCTGAAGAATTCACAGAACCTTCTTCACCCTCATCATCTAGGGCAGGGACAGAGTAAGTTTGTGATAGACACATATGTTTATATCTGGAAAGCATGATAGTTTAACAAAATGAGCAGTGGACTGAGGTCGGCTGTTACCCAATGAAACAGTGTCATCATATTTGTTCCTTTCTAACCCTTCCTTTCCCCATTGTGAAATAAAGTTTTTGGAGTAATTTACCATCTGGCTCTAATTTTCTCTGCTCCATAAGTGAAATAAAAGAGTTAATGCAACCCAAAGTCAAAATTGGCCTTGGGTTGCCCACTCTGGGATAATGCACTGTTTCTGTCCTTGGGTTTGGAAAATCAAAAACTGCTGGTACATTTCTGCTGTCCACCTAGGTGAGGTCACTGTAGTGAGCTGAGCCACAGGAAGAAAACGTTCATGCCAAATGAAGATGGTTCAAGCCTCGCAGAGCTCCATCAGTCTCCTGGGGAGAGAGAAGCAGGTGCAGGACTCAGGGCACTTTCCCAGCATCCTGCTCAGAGGCCAGTCCATACCTGTCTCTCAGATCCAGGGAGGGGCATTTCCTGGAAGAGAAGACACTTACGAAAACTGACTCTCCCCCATCAGCCATCCTGCAAGAGATTGATCAGCTGCTGGCCCAGCAGTTGCTACGAAGAGACCATTCTCCACTGGGGATCGCAGCTGTGTTTACATTAACTGTCTAGGGTGACCTGCCTTCCCCAGACGCTCCCTTGCCTACTCAGCGCGGCAGCTCAGCTCAGAGCTCAGAGCACGCTTTGCTTTCAAGGAAAGGCGCATGTTTACCATCGATATGATCAGGCAACAGGGAGCCTGAGACCTGCCTGGCTTTTGCTGCAGCAGTGCAAATGGCTATCAGAAACTTCTCTCTGTCTGGCCCAGATCACCTAGCGCTGTTAGATAACCCTCCCTCCTTAGCAAGGGGTTAAAGTCAGGGAGCAGCCATAAAAATGTCATCTGCAACATAGGCTGCCCTTTACTGAGTCGACGAGGAAGGCCCAGGTCGTGAGCACGGTCCCTGGAACTGAATGTGGAGGGCACTCCGCTTACTTCATCTACCACCATTTCATCGTCACTTACCACGATAGAACCTACCTCCTGGGTTTGTTGCAGAGGTAAAAGGAATAAATACGGGGTGCCTGAGTGGCTCAGTCAGTTCAACTTCCTACTGTCAATTTCAGCTCAGGTTTGTCTCAAGTTCGGGGATTCAATCCCTGTGTCTGGGTCCATGGACTCTGCTTGAGATTCTCTCTCTCCCTCACCTTATGCCCCTCCCCCCATTCATTCACTTTCTCTAAATAAAGAAAGAAAATCTTTAAAAAAAAAAAAAAGGAATTGTTACATTCAAAGCCCTTAAAACAATGTCTGGCACAGATCATGCTCCATGCAAGTAATAATTCTTATTTTCATTCCTTCAGTCCAGTGAATGTTTAGGGAACACCTACGACTGAGCCAGGCCGGAGATGGAAAGTGGGAAACGAAGTCCTACTTCCTTCCTGTCCTTGAGATGCTTAAACTCTGTGGGTGGCATCCATGGACATCCTCAGGGACCCCCTCCAAGAGCAAAGGAAGTTGCCCTATAGGGAGGGAAGAGCAGTCACTCAAATTCCCATTTTCCAAGTTTGGGTGAGAAAAGTCACCCACACTGACCTCTGCCTTTTCAGATGGAGGAAGATTCCCACCTTCTGTGCCTCCCCTGGGGCTTTCAAGGCACCAGTTGTCAAAGCTGATCTGTTAGAATGAAATCTTATCCCATGTTGTCTTGACCCCATATTTATCTATTGAAAAACTACCTTTCATCAAGGCTTTCAGGTTTCATTTCCTAGCAAATCCATTCTAGTTAGAATTAATCCCTAACCCAACCCTGTCAGTTGTCTTTTGTCTATAAGAAACAAGCAAAAAAAAAAAAAAAAAAAACAAAAAACAGTGAGAGAATAATCCACATAAAACCTTATCATTAGGTGATGGTCTGCTATTAAATGGACAGTCTCCCTATGGCAGCTAAGACACCTCAGCCTGGTGTCCTTCTCTGCAGACATGGAAAGTGGCCACTCGGTGTCCTCGGGGGATAACCCGGGGTGGGGGCAGGGGTATCCAACTTCCTAAAATGCCAAGGATATATAGAGGAACATCTGGGAATTCCTCTTAGGAATTGATTTTAATTGATCCATTATTCAACAAATACTAATCACAAAGTATATACTAGACACTAGAGGTAAAAAGGACAGCAAGAAACTCTTCATTCAAAGAGATCACAATTCTATAGGAGACTCAAATATGAAAAAGTTACAATACAAATCGATGCATATGATGATAGAAATATGCCTACAGTGGCTCCTTAGTACAGAGTAATTTGTTAAAAGTGTTATTCTGTGGCTAGTGAGGTTTCCATCTTCAACAACTATTCTCATCTATCCTCTGGAAATTCTTTAGATATACCATATTGATTAATTCCTTCCCCTGCCACTTCCTTCCCTCCCACTCCTGCTTCCTGTGGCAAACTCCTATTCATCCTTCAAAACTTTTTTCAGACTATCACAAGCCTCTTAAGCATTGCTTCCCTATATGACTTCTCTACATTTTTTCATATTTCCCTTTTTGCACATATTATCTTATATTCTGATTAATCATTTGCATATCCTTATTCTCTACTAGACCTATGTTTCTTAAGGGTTTTAATACAATACCTACCCTATACTAGATATTCTTAAATGTTGGTTGAACTGAACTGTGTATAACAGTATAATGATGTTACCAAAATGACCACCATCATAACTACTGTTTTTGAGTATTTTTATGAACCAGGCATTATGATAAGTACTTCACATACATTGGCTCAATTTTTCCTCAAAACAACTTTGAAAGCAGAAAGTATCATAGATGTTTTCTCCAGTAAGCAATACCTAACACAAAGAGTTTATTGTATGATTTGTTACCTTTCCCTTCATTCTTCATGTCTCTCTCTGTCTCGCACTTCTTTTCTCTCTCTCTCTCTCTCTCTCTCACACACACACACACACACACACACATACACACATACAAAATCTGATAAACCATCTTTGAACCTCTTTCACTATTTTGGAGTTGATATCTGACTTAGCAATCTTATTTCTATATTCCCACAGCACACTTCATATGTCCATATAAACACATATCAAGCTAGTACAACTCTAGATTTGGTTGTTTGCTTCCTTCCTTGAACTATACATTCTTTGAAGTCAGACATGCCTCATTCATTTTTTTTCCCAAATAAACATCATGGTGCTTAGTACACAGGAAGTGTTCAGTGAGTATTTATGGTAGAAGGAAGGAAAGAAGGAAGGGAGGAAGGGAGGAAGGATGGGAGGGAGGGAGGGAGGAAGGGCAAGTTCTACCACAGACCAGGTGAGTTATTTAGGTAGAAAATATTATTTCTCATAAAACTCAACACTCTTCAGCCAGGCAAAGGAGAAACAAGATCGAAGAGCATACTGGAGTCTGGAATTATTGAGTTAACCAATCACCTGACATATGTCACTCATTATAGCATCCCTATGTTATAAAAAGAAAACTAAGAAATGTCTGTAAATAAAGGACCTTCAAATCCTCAATGGACTTTAAGATCTTCAACTTCTAGGCTGTTGCTTTAACCAGGGGACCCCACAGTTTTCGAAGACATTCCCAGTGGCTTCTGGTATGCTCCTCAAGCTGAAGTGAGAAAGAACTAGAAATTGTGTCTCCAAGTATTTAATAACATTTTTTACTACCCATTCTGTGCCAGGTTCTCTACAAGGCACTGGGCACACAGAGCCCTGTCCTCTGAGAGCTCTTGTTTCTAGAACTAGCCACCCCACCATCTTATGCCTACTACTACTTAAGTCATCCAAAGTTAGCACATTAACAAGGCAATATCTGTGCACTTAAATGGCCCATACGAAGTCTGAGCTTACCTAAGGGGCAAGGAGAAAGGAATAATAAACATCTGAAATTGAGTTGTCTCCCGACTTTAGCTTAAGAATTGGAGTGACTTTGGGGAGAAAAATTACGCATGGAAACTATACGTGAAATGTGCCCACTTCATTTTTTCCTGCATCATGTTTAAGAATTATTCAGAAGGTAAAAATAAATAAATAAATAAAAATAAACAAACAACAAAAAACAATTATCTGTAATAAATGTGTCTCCAGAAAAAAATGTCCAGATTCTTTAGAAGCTACCTGTAGACTAAAGACAGGCACCCCGCCGTCCCTCGCTCCCCCTATATTCTGTAATCTGACTTGCAGGCGACTTCCAGGGCAGCCGATAGTCACGTGCCAAAATTCATCCTTCTCCTGAGACATGGAGGCTGGGAGTGGAGTGGGGGAGGGGGCTGTTTGTGTGGAGAATTCCCACAGGTGGGGATGCTCAGAATAGTCCTCCATCTCCTTCCTCTCTTTCCCCATCTTTTCCACTTTCCCTCAAGGTCAGTCTAGACTGTCCCCCACTGGCTCTCAGGTGGTAATAGTTTACAGAATGAGCCAGATCCCCACTTAAGCAGGAGAGAAGGAAATCCAGCTCCTTTGAGGTAGAAACTAGCGCTGTCCCCCATGCAGAGACTGCCACTCATCTTATCCTTCGCCCTGCGACCTCCCAGCCACCTGTGGCTACAGAGTCCCAGCAAGTGTTAGGTTGTCACACCAAACCTTGATGCCCAAGGGGCTCCCACCCACCAGGGCTGCTCAGGCAGCGGGAAGGCGATTTTAACCTGTAATTTCTCATCTCGGTTAGCAGGTGACAGGCTCTGATAACATGGCATCCATATGGTGTCACCCCTTCTGCTGAGCACAATTTTAGGGCAAGATTCATACCGCTTCTCTCTGTGCTCAAAATAGATACCCAAAATTGGGATAGAATTTACATAAGTTGGCTGAAGAGACTATGTTCAATTAAAAAGCTTTTGTCGCCAAGAAATTTTTTTAGTTGATACATATGCTCCTTTATTGCAGTCCTATGGGGGGAAAGATTTTGCTTCTCTCTCTCTTGCTTGCTCTCTCTCTCTCACTCGCTCTCTTTCCTCTTCCTCCCTCCCTTTCTCCTTCCATCAATTAATAAATTAAGGAGGGGTTGGTTATCTGCCCCCAAGGCTAAGTGAGCAGCAAATGAAGATACAACCCATATGGAAATAACAGGGAACCTGGCCCAGAAGGAAAAGAAGCAAGTGGTGCCCTCCTGCCTAGCCCAGGGCAGGGCAGGCTGCACGGCTCTTCTCTGTGTGTAATCTGGGCTCTGTCCCAGAGAGAATGGGTTGCCCCACTTTGCAGTCACCATAAATTCAATGGAATGTGTTTTCAATTGCACGGACGCTGAGGCATGAATTTAGAAATATAAAACGTGGTTTCCCCCCATCATGCAATAATAGTGTTCTTGGGCAAAAATTGGGAAACGGAAAAATATAAAGGAGAAGAAAACGCATTGGTGCTTTTACTTTTCAAAGATGAAACTCTGTTAGCATTGCAGTGTATTTCCTTCCAGGCTTTGCTGCAACTGTATCTATTCGCACAAACTAGAGATGAGAATATACAGATACTTTCCTATCTCCCCATTTTTGTATTACTTTGTGTTGTGATTTCCTGAGCATTTGTCTATATCAAGTACATTTCCACAACATCACTTTTAATGGATGTATTATCATGTATTTAACTATCTCTCTAATTCGGAGATTTATATCCTTTCCAATTGTGTAGCTATCCGTCTACAAATATTGCTGCAGTTAACAGCCTTGACTCTGTATGCACCTCCAACTACTTCCTTGGTATGAATTTGCATGGATTTTGATTTGAGGTGTCTACTCCTTAGTGAAGACAAGTTGCATGGAGCTTTTCACATGCTTTGGGACTGGTTCATCTTATGCTTAATGCATGCATTTTTTTACAATGCCTGTTTAGCATCAGAAACGAAATCAGTGTTTAAGAAAGTAATTTGTTTCAAGTGTCTCCCTAGAGAAAGCTAAATAACTCCGGACGGGACATCTGTTGTTTTTGCCTGTTCAGCATCTACCTTCTCCCCACAAGAGATGTATGTACAGTTGTCTCCAATTTCCATTCTTGTGATTCTGGTGAGCTAAGGACAAATCAGTCACCTTTGGATTCAGCAGTGGCCAATCAGACTCACAATGAGGGGCGGGCCTTGGACTTTCATTAGGGCTCTCTCTTTCGTCTGACTTAGCTGAGTCGGTAGAATAGAAGCCCAGAGATGCTAGGACTCCTCTTGGCCACGACATGGGAAGAGTCCACCCAAGTATCAATTGGCATGGGAAAAAGCAGAGGTAAGAGAGGGAGATGAATAAATTCATGCAAACATTCCTGTGCCTGAGGCTGAGGAAATTACCCCCACAGATTTTTTGGTTCTGTGAGTCATCATACCTATGTCCTCTGTGAATAAGCTCACTGGTGAACTATACAATTATCTAACACCTGCTCTGGACGGAGCTGTATGCTTACTATTCCCTGGCAAAAATGACCAGCTCTAAGCTTACCACAAGCTATAGGGCAGAACATAGGATAATGAGGGAGGAACTACTGGGTGTTTCCAAGGATGTGTAAGTCATACCTTACTAAAAGGAAGAGACATAGTTTTGTTTTGATGAGATTTAACTGGAGCCTTGACACATTGGTAGAATTGCCATGGGTGGAGCTTGAGAATGAGGGACTAACAGGGCAAATTCAAACAGCACGAGCCAAAGGGCAGAAGCAGGAAAGCCCTCATGGTAGCGTGATGGCAGGCGTGGAGATTTGTCTGTAATTCCTGAAGTTAATACACCATTAGCTGAAGAGGGAGCTAACCATTACCTGTAGCGCTATAATTATGGAGTGATAATTACCCTGAATTACATCTCGCAATGACATATTCCAATTGTTTTTTCACCTACTGAACTGAAGGCTACTTAAGGCTGGGCACAGCCTTTTCTCTGTACACCAAGCTCTTTGCACCTTGCCCTGTTGTACTACACATATTCCCAAAAGACTCATTGACCAAAGAGTAACTTCAAGCTAATTGCAGTGCTCAGTGGAACATAATCTATCAGACATTGAGAGATAACATCCTCACCTGGTGTCAGTACCCTCCTTGGAAGTAGGTCAGGCAAGTGAGTGCGTTCATTGTTTTAAACCACTACATGCTCTGCAATTCTGATAGCTGACTCTTTTGCTTTCCACGACATTCTCGACCTGACAGGTGGGACCTAACAAGGCACCTCGCTCATAAATAAGAACTCAATAACTATTGGGAATATTGAGTTAATAAGTCCCGGACTTGGCTTTCTTTGTCCTTCTGGTCCTCCATCTAGGCACACTCTTCACCTTCCCCCTCATGACCTTATCACATCTAAAGAACAGCTATTCTGATAATGGGTGAAAAGCTGACAAGTGAGTTTTCTTGGCAGAATTTCTGGCCCAAGGTGTATTTCCCAAACTATTCTGATCATGAGAGTCAGCTGGGGTGCTGGTTAAACACATAGATTATTGGGTTTCTCCTCCAGGAATTCAGATTCATAAGCTTGGATGGGGGCCCAAAAATCAGGGTTCTGGCCAGGCACCTGAAGTGATGCCTTGGGCAGGTTTGGGAAACCCTTGAAATCAGCAGAGCTCTCCTGGCTCTAACAGGTTAACTAACCTCAATCATAAGCAACTAGTTAGCATGTAGAAAAGCAGTCCTGTGAAGTGAAGAGACCACAGTCAGCGGAATCCACTCTCTGGACTCAGATGCTACCCGTGACCCTTGCTACCTGGGTGGCTTTAAACAAATTAGGTAACCTCTTTGAACGGGTGCTTCTGCCTTCATAAAGTAAGGAAGACACTACTTGCCTCTTTCCCTCCAAGCAAACTAATGAGTTGATGCATGTATAAGTGTATCATCTAGGAGAATAACTTTTAGTTTGATGTCTTGACTGGAGGCAAAAGTCAAAGGGTGACCTGTCTGATGGAGGAGCCAAGCCAGGAGTTGCTGGTTATTTGTAGATATTAGCACCACAAAAGTGTTCATTGCATGCTTGTCCTCTTTGGTGCCAACACACCAAAGCTGGAAGGTCATCTCAATAAATAACAATTAGCTTTATTGAGCACTTACTCCACTTCAGGCATAATTCTAGATGAATTATTCAGACAGATCAATTTAATTCTCACAATAGTTCCATGAAATAGGTACTATTTTTATTGCATTTTTGTAGTTGGAAGAGTGGAGATGTACTGAGGTATATTTAAACCATGTACACAAGGTGTCACTGGGGGATAGTTGAACGATCAGTGAAAGGTCACACAGCTATTAAGAAGCAGAGCTGGGCTTTGCATTCAGACAATGTGACTCCATAGTCCCCACCTCTGACCCACTAACCCACATAACTTCTCAAGATGATGGGTGGTCCCCATATTGACATGCAGAACATTCAGGGTCTCTATTTATTTACTTTGTTGTCCCTCTTTTAAAACAATGCAAAAGGGAACAATGAAAGACATAAATAGGCAGAACACAGAAGCTTTTGAGAGAGCAGCGAAGTACTCTGTGGGATAGACACATGTCATTATTCCTATGTCCAAACACACAGGATGCAGAGCGCTGAGAGTGAATTCTAACCCCAACTGTAAACCTGAGGTGCTAATGATATTTCAATGTTCATTCATAGATTGTAACTAAGTCTCACTCTGGGGGGACATGTTGATTGTGGAAGAAATTATGCATGAGAGGACATAGGGCAACTCTCCATCTCTTCCTCTCAGTTGTGCTATGAATCTAAAAATGCTCTAAAAAAGTAAGTCTTGGAGCACCTGGGTGGCTCAGTGGGTTAAAGCCTCTGCCTTCAGCTCAGGTCATGATCCCAGGGTCCTGGGATCAAGCCCCGCATCGGGCTCTCTGCTCAGCAGGAAATCTGCTTTCCTTCTCTCTCTCTCTGCCTGCCTCTCTGCCTACTTGTGATCTCTGTCTGTCAAATAAATAAATAAAATCTTTAAAAAAATAAAAATAAAAAAGTAAGTCTATTAAAATAAAAATGTGGGACATCTGGGTGGCTCAGTCAGTTAAGTGTCTGCCTTCAGCTGAGGTCATGATCCTAGGGTTTTGGAATTGAGCCCCACATCAGCTCCCTGCTTGGTGGGGAGTCTGCTTCCTCCTCTCCCTCTGCCCCTAGCCCCTGTTTGTGCTTTCTCTATCAAATAAATATATAAAATATTTTAAAAAATAGAACAAGAGTACAAGAAGTAGTTGTTTTCCCAAAGACCACCCTATCGGCCAACCAGCCAGTCATTATTACAGAATATTAGCACTTGATGGCATGTCCAAAAACACTGAATCTGGGGAGGGGGGGTCTCATACTAGAGGCCCACATACCAATTGTATGCCCACAACTTTGAAGTGCTCTTGAGTTTTGGAATGCCTTTCAGGAAGGCACACACTGTGCCCCTGGGCCTTGGCAACACCTGGCCATTCACACCTGCACTACCTGCCTAACTCCTAAAGGCACTTGAGTTTGTGCCTTTAATCCAATCTCAGCCCTCTAAGGGGAAACAAAGAGCCCAGACAAATGAAATGGATTGCCCAAGTTCAAAGCAAATTAACAGCAGAGTCTGGAATAGATCCCAGCTCTCCCAATTCCAAACCACAATAAAGGAGAGACCACAACAACGGCCTGGCCATCAGAAAACAAAACAAAATAAAGCAAGCATGAAAGAGTGTGACGGCTGAGAAAGAGTGTGAGGATGGCTGGAGGCAGGGAGCAGAGGCCACTTAATGGTCTCCAGCATGAGCTGCCTCCCATCTGGGTGGACTTGTCCTGTGGATGGGGGGCAGTGGGGGCGGAGGGATGGATGGCAGTACAGGTGCTTAGAGAGGCCACTCTGCCCTCGCACCTCCCAGGGATGGCAGGGTCCCCCAGTCCCCATTGTTTATCCCAGCGCCAGGAAGGTGGGAGTGCCCCACCTTCCCACTGAGAAGGGCCCCTCCACCCACTGAGGCAGGAGAGGTGAGGACGCATTTTAATTGAAGCCAGCAAAGGAGAAATCTGGAGTCTGGCCGCCTTCTCTTTGCCCAGCGCCACAAGGCGGGGGGAGGAGAGCGGCATAAAGCCGTGCTCCCTGCGCTGCCTTCAGATTGCCGCCTCAGAGCGGCTTGTAGCTCTGGAGAACTTTTAATAGAAATCTGCGGAATGAAATGGGCTACAGCTGTTTGCCTTGATAAATATATTTTATGCTACATGCCTCAGCCGCCATCTGTTTGCTGATACGAGCACTTCTTCGTGGCAACTAAGGAGAAGTCATGAAAGGAATAGCAGGAGATGGGTTTCTGAGCAGGTAGAGAGGGTGAGGCAGACAGACAGGGGAGCTGGTTTCAGGTTGAAAGGGACCGGCCTGAGGATGAAGGAGGCGGCAGAGGGCAGGCACAGAAGAGGGGTGCATCCTGCAAGTCAGATAAGACCCCCCCCATTCCTCTCTCCCAGGATTTTCCAGTGTGCCATCCCAGAGTCCTCAGTCTCTCTTCCCTCCACCTTCCACCTTTGGTCTCTAAAACCAAAAGCAAGATGCTGATGGGAATTGCAAGGTGACCCCAGCCCTGGCCCATGGCAAGCATGCCCAGTAGCACAGACATGTGGGACGGGCAAGAGGCCTGGGGTCACTGCCCTGATCCCACTGACCGCAGAGCCCAACTCCTGATCTGGGCTGGGTGCAGAGCAGGCCCAGAGAGGCATCGAGGCTAGTGCCTCAGGAGTTATCTCTCCCCTCCTGGGGCCACCCAAATCTGGGGGCTGGTTTTCAAACACTTCTGCCCAGCACTGTGGACACACAGCTACCCAGCCCTACAAGGATCAGAGATATCGTCCCTGTTTGCCTAGAATGGATATGAAGGAGGAGGAATTCACCTGTCCTGGGTCTCTAAAATATTTGGTGAAAGGCAACAGATTTGTTTGCTCTCAAACCATTGAAGCAAGAGAACACAGGAATGTCCTTAAAAGAAACCAGCATCCAAAGAGAAGGCTTCAAGAGTTCCAGGTTTCTGATTTCTGAATGCAGAATCTATGTGAATTTGTCTCCCTCCCCTCCCTTCCTTCCTTCCTTCCTTCCTTCCTTCCTTCCTTCCTTCCTTCCCTCTGCAGGGACAAATGTGAGAGATCAATACGACTCACCACTGTCCTCAGTGGTTCCTATTTCTGGCATCTCGTGGCATCCCCTGTCTCCCACCCACCAGCTGTCCTGTCACTCCACTGAGAGAAATGCCACCTGTCCGGGAAACACAGTGAGCACCAGACTCAGAGGGCGAACGGACCCCCAGCATGTCTCCCTGGGCCCTTCTCCTTCTTCCACCCCTACCTGAGGCCTGGCAGGGAGGACACCCCTCAGACCTCTTCTGCTGGCAATGAAAGGGTCAAAGAGTCACTACCGCAGCATCCTGGCATTGCCTCCCGTACCCTCACGGGGCTGGGAAAATCTCCTCGGGCGCCCAGGTAGGTTCTGAGGCTTCGGGGGCAGAGCAAAGGAGCCACCCAGAGACAGGCTGAAGTGAAAGGAGACTGGATCTGTGAGAGTGGAAAACAGGACACCAGCTTCCAAAACATATTAGTCAAAGACAAGCTGGACCGAGGACCTGCTGGACCGAGGACCTGCTGCTCAGGGCCACCTCCTCCCAAGGACGTGGGCACGGTGACTGCTGGTGACATGCTTTGAGACACTCTGACAGAAGGCACGAAATCATTGTGTACTGAGGATTGTGATTTTCGGTCCAAGAAACCAAGTGCTTTGGACACGCTTGCAAACTGCTGGCTGTTGATCGGAGCCAGAGCGAGCCTCGGGCTCCATCAGAGCACCAGCCCCCGGTATTAATAAGTGTTTCCATGGTACTTGATATTTTACAATTATCTTTGCTAACACGTCTGCTTTAGCAAAAGTAACCAGCCAAATGTAAATCCGTCTGCCCTCCCTGATGCCTGCCAGCTTTGGAGAAAGAGGTCCCGGCTCGCTCGCTCACCTTAAGAGATTAGTAGGTCCTGCCAAATCCCCAGGTTTGCAGCGCCTTCCATCCACACTCGCTGGCTCCACACTCGCATCTTCCACTCCTCTGTCCTCATCTCCAGTCCAACTCAAGACAAACTCCATGCATCCGTTCATCCATTTACTCATTCCACAAACATTTATTGAGCACCCACTGTGTGCCAGGCATTGTATTAGGCACAGAAGATACAGCAGCGAATGAAAGAACCAAGCAAAACAACCCCGTCCTTGTGTAACTTACATCCAGTGAGGAGGTAGATAAACAACAAGCAGGTAATGATTCAGGACTATGAATAAAAATAACACCAGGTGAGGGGCAGAGAATAATTGAGAAGGGTATTATTATAGACCCAGGGATCCGATGGCCTGACATCTGAGCAGAAATCTGAATTGAATGAGGGATAAGTTAGGCATCTGGGGGAAAACATTGTAAGCAGAGGAATCAGCAGGTGCAAAGGCTCTGAGGTGGGAACACACTGAGCGTTGAGAAAGAGCAAGGAGGCCAATTTGGTTGGACCGGAGCCCGGAGTAGGCAGGGTTGGTCATGGTAATATACACGGCCAGAGAGAGAACCTTGCTCTGATCACAAACCTGTCTTCTCCAGGCAGCCCAACCCCACTGGCCCACCCTTTTTTGAACTCTATATTGATTCTGCCTGAAGTGGCTCATTTGGACCTTATCAAGGTTTTGATGAGTTCGTAGTATCGCTATTTCATGCATTTGTGTTTTCTATACCCAGAGCAGAGGGGAGGTTATCCAGATTTCCTTCTAGACTTCTGTGTCTTTCCCAAGCCCATGGCCCTCCTTTCCATTCTTCCTTTCTAACATCCTGGGCATCTTTCCATTGCCCCCTTGAAACCAGATGTTGTGGAAGAACCACATGTTGTCAGTTGTACGTTTCCAAGCAACCCATCCGAGTACTCCAATAGCTTTTCTTTTCTTTCCTTTCCTTTCCCTTCCTTTCTTTTCTTTTCTTTCCTTTTCATCTGTATGATAGGCATTGTGCTAGTCGCTGGGGATAAAAAGATGAACAAGACAGGTTCACTCAACAAGCACCAAGTGTAGTGGACACAGAAGTTATTATAGAAGAAGTAAACACTAACACAAACATACAAATAAAGAACCCTGGGAGCACAGGGGAGAAAGCAATTAGTTTTTCATTCTTCCTGGAGAAGACAGGGAAGGCTTTACAGTGGAGAGACAAGCTAGGTAGGCTGAAGGATGAGGCAGTGTTTCACAGAGAAAGAAAAGAATGAAAGATGTTAGAGCAAGGGTTCTCAACCAGGAGTGATTTTATCTCCATGGGACACTTGGTCAATTCTGGAGACATTTTTGGTTGTCGTAGCTGGTGGGGTGCCTGGGGTTGGGGTACAGAACAGTTCCCCCAACAAATACTAGCCTGCCCCAATGTCAGCAGTAGCAAGGTTGAGAGACCCCACATGGGAAGCAAAGGGAACACCAGGAGAAATACAGAGTCATTGAAGGCGATGGCAGAACATGATGCCAGAAATGTAGGTTGAGCCATCCAGAAGAAGGCTTCATATGCCAAACTGTGAAGTTTTACTCTGTAGACAAGAAAGAGCCATTGAAAGAAATAAAAATCACAGCTGCTAGTTCCTGAGTCTGTGTTCTGGACCCGGGCTTTACTGTATTACCTCTGATTCTCAAGGGAGAGAGAGACACCCAGAAGACAGTCATGATTCTTTCTACTTTATAAGTGAGGAAACAGGGAAACCAAAACTCAGAAAAGGAAATCTGCCTGCTCAGGGACAGTGACAACAGGAGATCCAAATTCGAGTGAGACCCATCCAGTACCAGAGCCAGTAACATTGAGCCAAACAGCCTCTTCCGGTCTGACCTAGGGCTGTGCTGTGAATCCCCCTGGCTTTCGTGGACAGCTGTTCCCACCCATGGGCTGCAACTGCCACGCTCTGAACGTGGCAGGTGCTGAATAAGACCCTTCTGATGGAAGGGGACACTGGGGAACACGTAAGTCTCTCTTTGGAAAACACAGGGCATGGCTCCATTCTTTCCACTCATTGGTGTATTTCATTTTCCAGGAAACGTGCTTTAATTATTTCGGGAGAACACTTGAGCATTGGCTAATCCCTTCCTCCGTGCCTCCCTCCCTTTTCCTGACTGGTTCTGTTTCTTTTCTTTTCTTTTATCTTTTCTTTTTCCTTTCTTTTCTTTTCCTTTCTTTTTTTTTTTATCTTTTCTTTTTCCTTTCCTTTCCTTTCCTTTCCTTTCCTTCCTTCTTTCTTTCCTTCTTTCTCTTGAAAGGATGTGCTTGGCAAACTACGAATATACACCAAAACTCCTGTCTCCCCCTGAGCACCCAACCAAATGACATTTCCCAGCTGCCTTTGCAGCGGTGTGACTGAATTCTGGCCAATGAGATCTCTGTGGAAGGGTCATGTGCTACTCATAGCCCATAAAAAAATCTCCTAGATGCTATTCCTGCTCACTGTCCACACCCCTGCCTGCATGAAGAGGACATGGAGTGTATATAATTCAGCAGAGATGGACGAGCACAGGCCCTGGGATCCCAGAAAGTCTGCCTGCCAACCCATTACTGCTGCATTAGGCTTAGTGTGAATGACGCTTGTATGGGGTGAAGCCAGTAAGATTTGGAACTTTGCTTGTGACTGTGGTTGGATTTACCTGCCCCACCTGATATAGGGAGAGGGAGATAACCTAGAACTGAGTTTCCACATACACAGATAATTCAAACAAGTGGCTTCTTTGGCTGAGGTCCCGCAGGCAGGAATAGGCAGAGAGAGCAGTCATCCAGAAATCAGTGTCCTCCTAAAAGTCTGCTTCGCTATCTCTAGTGATGTTATTCTGTCTTTGTATATACCTCCAGATCTGAGCAGCTGTTGCACTTCAGGCAGAAAGAAGGATGAGGACCACATAGGAATAGGAAGCCCCATTGAAGGACTTGCCTAAAAGCCACACTTACTGCCCTCTATTCATGTCTGATGAGCCATGCCTCCTTGCAAAGATGCCTGGAAAACCAAATCTTTTTTTTTTTTAAGATTTTTATTTATTTGACAGAGAGAGAGCGAGAGAGCACAAATAGGGGGAGCAGCAGAGGGAGAGGGGGAAGCAGGTTCCCCACTGAGCAGGGACCCCAACACAGAACTCGATCCCAGGACCCTGAGATCATGATCTGAGCTGAAGGCAGATGCTTAACCCGCTGAGCCACCCAGCTTCCCCAAGAACATCATCTCTTTATCAGTATCTTGTCACTCAGGATGAAATCAGAGTTTTATAGGGCAGAAGGAGAACAGATATTGTGTGGGAAACTCAGAGTCTTCCTTTAAAAAGGGAAAGGGGCACCTGGGTGGCAAAATCAGTAAAGTGTCTGACTCTTGGTTTTGGCTGAGGTCATGATCTCAGGGTCATAGGACCGAGCCCCGCATCTGGCTCTACACTCAGTATAGAGTCTGCTTGAGATTCTTTCCCACCCTCCACTCCCTCCCTCTTGGTCCTTCCTTCCCCACTCCTGCACCCCCAGCTCCTACTCTCTCTCCCTAAAATAAACAAATAAACCTTTCAAAATAAATAAAGAAAAGAAAAGAAGGGAGAGGATTGTGGTTTAGAATTGGGAATTTCTTCCCAGACTGGTTATGTGACTGCTGCCTACCCCCTCTGTACCAGGCAGTCTCTGGTCTCAGGGTCCTATGGGATAAACATGTGGGGGTCTAAACTGGTTCTGGGGTAGATCTAGAAAGGCCCACCTTCCCCCTCCTTTCTTGGTTACCTCTGAGACAGGATGCTCTCCCCACCCATCCCTTGCACTCGACAAACCCTGTACATGCTAGCTAGCCCTCCTACCATAGTACAGCTTCCTCCCCACTCCCAGCACTCCTTCCAGCAGATTCTCCTACAACACAGAGCACCAGGGCTCCTGGAAAGGAGCTGCGTTGGCGCTCCTGGGCACTGGCTGCTTTTCACCCCTTCACAGTTAACACCATAAAAACACACAATCTCCTGCCATCAGACCACGTCAATTTCCAAGTCCTATGTGAAGTTCGTGCTGCTATCTGCCTCTCCCGCTCGGTGTTGCTAAACGCTGTTCCCTGTGGCACTCGGCACAGGCCTGCAGGGAGAAAATAACACTGAATTAGCCTTGAACATAGGTGTGGGGGAGAAAATACAGTTTTGCCAAAATGAGGATAATAAAGGGCTGGTAATCACCCCTTTAACGTTAGCACCTTGGGGTGCCACATGGAAAAAAATTTGTGGTGGATTTTCAGATTTTATAATAAGACTTACTGTATGTGGTTGATTAGTCCCTCTTCTTCCCACCTGTGTGCCCAAGGCAGCAAGAGCAAAGAGGCAAGCGGAAGTCACCCTGGCTTCCGGCACCCAGGAAGCAGGCAGAGAGAGGGGCCCTCTGACTCAACAGCACATTGGGTCCTGGACCAAGGCAGGCTCCGGGACAAGTGTGCTGGGATATTAGAAATAGACCTCTCATAGTTTGGTATAGTTCAGTGATCTCCCCAAAGATCAGAATGTTTCTCTTTGTTTCCCCCACTTCAATTTCACTGAGTCTAAATTCTTTTTCTCCGTCTTGTATGAGAAATACCCTATTCACCCATCAAGGAGACTTCGGTAATCCAGGACAGTGCTTCCCAAATGTGAATGGGTGTACACTGTCACCCATGGCTCAGTCAGCTGGGTGTTTGCCTTCGGCTCGGGTCATGGTTTCCGTGTCCTAGGATTGAGCCCAGCTTTGGGTTTCCTGCTTGGCAGGGAGTCTGTATCTCTTTCTCTCTCCTGCCCTCTGCCCCTCCTCCCTGCTCATTCTCTTTCTCTCTAAAATAAGTAAAATCTTTTTTTTTTAGATTTTATTTCTTTATTTGACAGAGAGCGACATCTCAAGTAGACAGAGCATCACGCAGAGAGAGAGGGGAAAGCAGGCTCCCCGCTGAGCAGAGAGCCCGATGCGGGGCTTGATCCCAGGACCCTGAAATCATGTCCTGAGCTGAAGGCAGAGGCTTAACCCACTGAGCCACCCAAGCACCCCTAAAATAAAAAAAAATCTTTAAAAAAAATGGAGAGCCTGGGGTCGGTCTGAGACTCTGAATTCTGTCAGGCTCCCAGATAATGTCAATGCTGCTGGCCATGGACCATACCTTCATCTTGGCATCATTGACAAATAAACTTTACTGGGTTAAACAACTGAGACTTAAAGATATGTTTGGGGTGCCTGGATGGCTCAGATGGTTAAGAGTCTGCGTTCAGGAGTGCCTGGGTGGCTCAGTGGGTTAAAGCCTCTGACTTAGGCTCAGGTCATGATCCCAGGGTCCTGGGATCGAGCCCAGCATCGGGGTCTCTGCTCAGCAGGGAGCCTGCTTCTTCCTCTCTCTCTCTCTGTCTGTCTCTCTGCCTACTTGTGATCTCTGCCTGTCAAATAAACAAATAAAATCTTAAAAAAAAAAAAAAAAGAGTCTGCTTTCAGCTCAGGTCATGATCTCCAGGTCCCGGGATGGAGCCCCGAGTGAGGGTCCCAACTCAGTGGAGAGTCTGTTTCTCCCTCCCCCTTTGTCTTTTCTCCTGCTTGTGCTCTCTGTCTCTTTCACTCTCAAATGAATAAATAAAACCTAAAAAAAAAAAAAAAAGAAAGATATGTTTGTTAGAGCATGGTCTAGAACACAATCAGGACTTTGGATGGAAGACCCTATGAGTTTTTTTTTTTTCTTTAGTTTTTATTTAAATTCCAGTTCATTAACATACAGTGTAATATTAGTGTCAGGTACACAAAACAGTGATGTGACACTTCCATACATCAGCCAAGTGCCCTCCTTAATCCCCATCCCCTGTGTCACCCATCCCCCCCACTCACTTCCCTTCTGGTAACCATCAGTTCGTGAAGACCCTATGACTTTTAGAATTGCTGATCCCTACACCTCAAAAGGTCATAAGCCTAAGACTTAGAGGCATATTTGAAGTCAGAGCACTCTAACAATGAGCCATTCACAGGACCAAAGTGTATAGGAGACAGATTCATTGTTTCCAGGAGGCACCAAGGACTTTACATACCCTATGAGCAGATGACTCTTTGTTGTTTGGTAGACCTGTGGAGAGTTTTGTTTGCAAATGGCCTTCCAAGGAGAGAGGCCAAAGAACCTTATGCTTCCTTCCCTGCTTTGACAGCAACAAATGACTTTGTCAACAGCATCCCAAAGCCCGATGATCTTGGGGAAACTAAGGTAGGACACAGGGTGTTCATTAGAGCACAAATCTGAAGGCTCTTTGCCTTCAAACTAGCCTCCTCGGGATCACCTGGTGGTGTCAGGAATAGTAGTGCCCAGCTCAGCACTGCTTTCCAGAGTGCCCATGACCATCTTCTAAGCATATACCAGGCACCATGTAGAAGGGTCTCTCAAGTCTAGAGAATCCACAACAATAAACGGAGCCACCCTGTCCACCCAGCTCTTTGGCCCTGACCTAACCTTCTTTCTCTTCTCCTGGCCATGTTAACAACCTCTTTCTCTCCTATATTCTTCTGATTGTGCTTTATTTTGTCCTATTTTCACTCTTTGACAGGACACATTTCCACTGCCTTCCCAATTACCATGTTGTCGCTTTCATTTCTCTTGTCTCCATTTCTAACTTTGCGATGGCAAATATGTCCTTCGGCTACATCAGGTAGGAGTCTTCCCCTTCTAGGCTCTCTCCCAGGTGACCCCCTCCACCCATGGTTTCAGTTACCATCTGTGTGTTGAGATATCCCAAACCTTCAACTCCAGACCGAGCTGTCTTCAGCATCCCAGACATAAATACTCACAGGCACATCAAGTTCAAGGTGTTCTGAACTGTGCTGATCATTAGATCTGGAAGAATAAAGGAAAGAAGCAGGGAAAGAACTTGCTTTTTAATCTCCCAGCTCATGAAGTGACACTGTCACCTCCCCACCTGCTCTAGACACCTGTGAGCCACCCCCCACTCTTCTCCCTTCCCAGCCTCCCACAGCTCAATTGACGGTTAAGGTCTGGAATGTCCATCCTCCAAAATGCTGTGGAAGCTGCCGTGTTTTTTACGATTTCATTGTCTTCACACCACCTTTTCTATCTGGGTACTTTTCCTCCTCTCTTTAAATGGCTTATGGTTAGCCACCTGGAGGACAATGCCCCCTTTGTCTTTGACTCACCTACAGCGTGTTACCGTCTGTTACAGAACGAGTGGCATGAGAACGTGAGGCATGAGCGACTAAGCTACCAAAGCCTCTGGGTACGTCGGGGGTTCTAGCCAGAGCTGTACTGCCCCTGGTCTCAGTGTCATTTCGCCAACGCTGTCAAGGACACTGATATTTTCCCCAGAAGAATATTTCCTAATGATTCCAAGAGAAAAGAATTACCCCCATGACTCAGCATCAAACAGAAAAGTCTGTCCACTCATGATGTTTTTTTTTCCTTTTTTTTTTTGTCTCCAGAGAGCATGTCCCAGCAGGTGAAAGTTTACCACACAAATTCCCCTCTGACTTATTCTTGTCAGCAGGGAGACAGGGGAGATGAGAGGCTGTTTGGAAGAGATTAATGAGCCCGCGTGCCTGCTGGTCCAGGAGCATCGTCTTCCTCCCTTTCTTTTTGCCTCTTCTTCTGCCCAGAACACTTCTCACAAAAGGGTCCTTCTAGGCTGTTTTTCACCTGTCCCCACGTGCTTTCCTGGAGCTGCTGAATGGTGCAAACAAGTTACATAATTTTAGGTGACCTGGAATCTCAAGAGTTGATTTCCAAGCACTGGGTCTGCCTGGGACACACAGGTAGGTAGGTCCCCAAATCTCCCAGCCTCAGTGTCTTCATTTATGAAACGTATCCCCACCCACCGCAGTTATTATGCTAATTATCCAAAGTATTATCCGCATTTTACAAACTCCAGCGCATGCTACAAAAATAAACGTCACTACACACTGTTAACATTCGTAAGTTATAAACAGGCTTTTTTATTTGTGGAGGTGGTTACAAAATGCTCCAAAAACATGGGACAGTACGAAAAGAAGATAATGCAGAGGGAAGATACAATGAATCACAAACAGAAGAGAACTTGGTGATGAGAAGGGGCCAATAATTAGATTCTGGAAATTGGGGGTGACAGGAAGTAGGTGTGTGGATGCCAGCATTCATCCCTGCAGACCTTTGGAGACCACCTTTCGGAGTAAGGAGGATTTTCTGGAAACCTGGGGAGGGATAGAAGTGCCTAAAGAAGCAGAAGATCACGAGAACATTTTTATTTAATAAAGTCATTTGTGCTGCACTGTGGATATTGGACGTGGGTGGGTCAAGACTAAAGGTGAGGAAAACCAAATTAAGACTCTGGCAGTGACCCAAGGGAGAGGTGGCATTGCCGTTGCTTGGAGAATAGCGGTGGGGCCGGGAGGTGAGAGATGGGCAGCATTGTCCCAGGTCACCATCTCATCTCTGACATCTCAGCTCAGCAACTACAAAGGACTGCCTCTAAGAAGGAAGGCACCAATCTGCTAACCAAAAGATCTGTGTTTGACCCCAGACTTGCAGGTCACTAATTAATTAATGATTAGCATTAGCTTCGGGGATTTGGACCATCTGCAAGCCAGCCTCAATGTTCTCATCTATAAAATGGGGATAATAATGCTTGCCCTGCCTCAATGGCTGGGTAGTCGTGATGCTCAGGTCCAATGTGACCGCCGAGATCTGTTTTGCAAGTTGCCAGGCACTGCATAATGGCAAAGCAGCCACAGCATTCCCTAGAGACCCACGCAAACCAAACACAAACGGAATAGACAGACCTGAAGAGGAAAAGAACATTCCGCTCCTCATTGGGGCCTCCTGCCTGATGCTTCCCTGGCCTACCTTGACTTATATTAGGCCGGGGCTTATTTCCATCATTCTTTAAATTTTATAAAGCCTTTCGTAATGAGAAAACTTTGCGAGAATCTTATTAGACACAGCAAAGACCAAAATCAGCACAAAGCTCACATATAAAAGCTTTAGGAAAAAAATAAGGATTTCTCTAGAGGCTCTATATGTGCTTAAATGGCACAGAGAGCTAAATTGCGAAATTACAAATGAGATGTGGGATGGCATATTTGATTATATGGAGTCATCTGCAATGCCTCATAACATGTAAGAAATTTGAGAGACTGTTTATCTGGCACTGAGCTCTGGGAGGAAATCTGCAGGAGAACGGAATAAGCTCTAATAGGGCATTCAGAAGACAGAGGGTGTCCTTCGAGGGGGACCACAGGGGCTCATCTTCTCCTCTCGGGCCTCTGATCCACCTTCTCCCCCAAAATTCCAAAAGCTCCCATGAACTTTATTTGAATTGCCGCATTCGAGAAGAAATGGAAAGATTATCCCTGTTTCACAGGTAATGAGCCTATGTCCTAAAACAATTATAAGGCATGGTGTCTATGCTCAACCAGTTCACAATCTAATAGTGTCCCTATGACAGATGTCTGATACACACAACCACCCTCCGTGGCCCGGTGCTAACAAGGTCTTATACGCGGTGAGAGACAGGAGAGCAGAGTCTCCAAAGCTGGGCAAACCAGCAATTACATCCTGACTGTTGCTTCCAGGCCTTGAGGCCCCGGATGACATGCCTCAGCCTCCCGGAGCCTTGATTTCTTCCATTGTGAAGCATGGACAGCAAAGTCTTGTCCTGCGGTGTTGGTGGAATTAAATAAAATGGTCCTGTAGGGCACATACCCAATGCCCCCCTTCCCGGAAGTGCTCAATTAATATTCTGTGCATTTTGTGGCTTGTTAATACTCTACGGATGCCGTGGCAAGCCATGCCGAGAGCCCGAGATGGCACGAAGGGAGTATAGGGCCACGTGTGATTCCTAGATCAGCGCCATGCTCTTCATCATTTAGGGACATCTCTAAGGTTCCAGCCACAGTACCCAAGATGCAGGTGCCATAGTAACAACTGAAGATTCTGGATTTCTCAAGCCCCAGGCAACAGGATCAGACACAAGCAGGTGCCCTCCTGGACCCGGCTTCTGCTGAAGCACCCTGACCTGGTCTCCTCTCCCCACCCAGCAAGGCCTCCCAGGGGCCCAAATCTGTTCAGGCCAGATGGCTTCAGAAGACCAGCTTTCGGGCTTGCTGACTCTTCGAGAGTGCCCAGCAGGCAGGTGTGTGGGTGGGAGGCGCTTGCAGGAGGGAACAGATTGAGAAGGGCTTTGGGAAGTCTCTGGCACAGATGCCGAGGCTGAAGGGAAACTCTTCCCTACACTCTATCTTCCTACCCCTCCCAGCCTTTCAGGGACAGAGCAAGGAGCTTGAGATGGGAGCTGACGTTTGAATCCAGCAAGGTCTAGAGCCTTCTCTTCAAATCTGGGCCATGGAGGATATGACCCTAGAGGTCAACATCAAGGCATATGTAGTAAATCCCACGTGGGGGTCCATGCCACTCCCAACTGTGAGGATTTATAATCCTACTACATAAAGCACAGGTGAGTTCTACACAGATGACAAACACGTGTGAGTGTGTGTGTGTGTGTGTGTGTGTGTGTGTGTGTGTTGAGTGTGAGCATGTACTGGGATAGAGATGAGAAGGTAAGACACTCATTTATTTTAATTTGACTTAATTTTTCATCATTATTAAGAGGTTGAGGATGGGACTCAGAGAGAATAAGGAAATAGGACAAAGACATAAAGAGAAGGATTTTTTCTGTTGGACCCTCCCATTTTTCCTCATGCCACAGCTACCTCTCAAGGAGAGTCTGCAGTGGCATTTCCTAAAATTGTCCCATGTTACAATTCACAGAGGCACATGTGTACGCACAAGATTTCAGTAATGTCTCTCAGTTTGGACACCCTGTTTAACCTTCCGTCTTACAATTTGTCATAGAAAAATACTTCAAGAGGGGCACCTGGGTGGCTCAGTGGGTTAAAGCCACTGCCTTCAGCTCAGGTCATGATCCCAGAGTCATGGGATCGAGCCCCGCATGCGACTTTCCGCTCTGCAGACAGCCTGCTTCCTCCTCTCTCTCTCTGCCTCTCTGCCTACCTGTGATCTCTGTCTGTCGGATAGATAAATAAAATCTTAAAAAGAAAAAGAAAAATACTTCAAGAAACTTTGGCCATGAGATCCTCCTGGATGATCAAACCACACACTTTTCTATATTCTGCTGTCTCCCCTAAATCAATCAACAGATAGACGTTAAAACCCCCGAAGTGCAGGGTCTTGTACCAGAACTTCCAGAAGATACAAGAAGGTCTGAGATTATTTTCTCCACAGCAACAATCAATCACAAAGCTCTACTGATTTGTTCTGCTAGATTTATCTCTGATCTGCTAATTTCTCCCTGTCCCCACTGCCCTCATCATCTTATTCCCAGACGCCAACTGGTCGGTTCAAGTTGCCAGGTCCTCCAAGAAGCCTTCCCCAACCCAATCCCTGGCTTTGTTCAGTGTGCTTCATCTGTGTCCTCAGAGACCTTGAGCTTACATTTTTGGTAACACTTACCACACAATGTTAAAATAGAGTGATTTTGGACCTGCCTCTGACACTAATCTGATCACAATCTCTTTAAGAGCTTCGTAACCCTTTCATGCACAACACAGTGTCTGCCACTCCACTGATGCTCCAGGACACCTGTTTGCCAATGCCTAGCCTCTGTCACAGCACTGTGTCATAATTACCTACGGAGCCGGCCATCTCACCTAGCCAACGGTGGGCTCTGTAAGGACGGAACTTGATTCATCTTAGAGTCCCCAGTGCCTACCACAATGCTTGGTGCCTCCTTACAAACAAATGGAAGAATGAATGAATTACACATGAACGAATACATCTCCAGATTCCCTCTGATTTCTCTGAGGCGCGTTCTAATTCTAAAATAAGAGTTGATGTATACCACATGAGTGCACAGACAATAAACACTATTATATTTCTCAGGCAGAGCAGATCATTTTCAGCTAGGATGATTGGGGAAGATTTCAAAGAGGAAATGTGATTTCAGCTGGGACTAGAGGGCGGGTAGGATCTGGGTGGGTGGGTGGGGTGTAGAGGGGGGGACCTTCTAAGAGGAAGGAAGAACAGGAACAAGGGTTCTGAGTTGAGAAAGGATAATCCCCTAGCCACCAGGTTTGTTTTCTGTGTCTGATCTGTATGGAAAGTGGAGAGACGTTTCCATTGTTGGTTGTGCCTCCGCATTTCAGAGCTAGAATGTTATCTGATTTGTTCTTCACACCTGATCCTTCATAACAAAAGTTTCTGAGGTGGTGATGGGAGGGTCATAGAGTGACCATGTCCCAATTTGCCGGGGATTCAGGGATTCCTGGTTTTAGGGGACTCAGGACTTCTAGTACTGAAACAAGAAAAGTCTCAGGCAAATGGGGATGAGGTGGTCACCCTTGCCCTAGTGAAAATACAGAGATACCAGAAAGTAGCCAGATGAAGCTTCTGGAAACCACCCCACACCACTCCCCCTACTGTGGACCCTAGCTCCTGATGCATTTTCTCCTCTGGGGATGAAAGGAAATTATTTTACAACTGAAGAAAAATGTATTACCCTCTCCAGGAGATTTTTTCTCGTGCCTTCTCCTCCTGATTCAGGGGCACCATCTTGATGCTACCTTATGCAAATTGCTATCACGCATTTACCAGTTATCACGTGGCAATGATCTGCTGTCTCCATTCCACCGAAACACAATAAGGTCCTTGCTGGCACGGACCATGCCTGTGTATTCTTACACCCTCAAAATACAGCACAGTGCAGACCACCCCTTACATATTTGTTCTGTGGATGCATTTATTGGCTGGTTCATTGGTGGGCTAGATGATCATAACTCACGATTTGAATATCTCACAGAAACATGTGTATCCATCCTAAGGTGACTAGAGTAGATCTTCTTGGATACAACTCTATTTGCAGACCACCATTTTAAAGGGACGATTGGGGCAGTTTTGCTGTTGAGCAGAAATACATCGTGGTACACCAGCTGATAGTCTAAGGGACCAGCTCTCTCAGGCTGAAAGGCTCGGTAAGCCTTAGGCCACCGAGGGCCCATACTCCCCAGATGCTGTCTTAGGTTCAGTGAGGAGCCAAAACAGCTTTCATAATGGTCCCTGCTGGTGTGGCAGCACAGCCCAGGGGTGGCAGCTGGTGGCTAGCTCTCTCTGTAGACTCATTGGAAGTCTTGTCCCCAGTGGGCCATGAAGCTCCAAGCAACTCTTGCTACATCATGCTAAGATTTGGGGGAAGGGACAAACTTCAAGGAAGGGAATTCCAGTTTGGATAGAGGAAAACGAGAGTTTATGGATGAAACAGTGTCAGCTAACCGTATCATCCCCGGGTTTTTATTCTTAAAACTTTCAAACCGCTAGAAGTTTGAAAGTATAACAGGAATGAAAATGCAAATACTTTCTTTCCACTCCATTCACTAATTGCTAACATTTTCCTCTATTTGCTTGAGATGGTTCTTCATGTTTTTGCTAAATCATCTGAAAATTAGTGACATATTTTGAGGTTAGACCCCTGAAACACGTTAGCAGTTACCTCCTAAACACTAGGCACTATCTCACATAAACACAATGGTTTGTTTGTTTTCCTTACTCTCAGACATTTACCTCCCAAGACGCTGATCCATTAACATCATCTAATAGATTGCCCATATAAAAATGTCCCCAGTTGTCTTAGTAAGAGTCTATACCATTTTTTCTGATCCAGATTCTAATCGAGAATTATCTATTCCATGTTGTTGTCATTCTCTTAGTCTGGTTAGTTTTTTGATCTAGAACAGTCTCCTACTTTTTTTTGGGGGGGGTGTTTCTTTTGTCATGGGCAGTTTTGACATCCAGTCTAATGCCTTGTAGAACACCTTATAGTCTAGATTTGGGGGTCTCTTTCTTCACTATCCAATTCAGAGTAGACATTTGTGGTGTGAGTACTACATACGTCATATTGGAGCTTTCTCACCCCTCTCTATCAGGAAGCTCATGATGTCATTTTGTTTCAGCATTGACAGTGATCCCACAAATGGAAGCCTCCGGAGCAAGAACGAAGAAGACAGTCAAACAAGCATTCTATTTGTCTCACTTGGCTAAGGTGACATTTACCAGGTTTTCCCACTACCAAAGATTCTCTATTCTTTGTAGATAATAAGTAATCTACGGGGTAGGTGGGGGAGTAGGGAGAGGGTGGTTGGGTTATGGGCATTGGGGAAGGTATGTGCTATGGTGAGTGCTGTGATATGTTAATAAAAAATAAAAAATAATTATTTAAAAGTAAACAAATTTTTAAAAAGTAAAAAAAAAAAAGTAAACTACAGGGTAAGACCATGTGAATAACGGATTCTCAGACAGCCTGTCCCCAGTGGATTTACCACTAATTCATTAATGGTCTTTGCATGAATACCGCACTAGTGATTGCAAGTGGTGATTCTCTGAATTCTATCAGTTCTACACAGACAGGCTAGCATTCGTCTGCAAAGAACACCATGCCGCCATCCACACACACATACATGCTTATTGGCTAATATTTGATCTCGAAATAATTATAGACCCACAAGAAGTTACAAAAATATTACAGAGGCTCCGTGTACCTGACACTTAGCTTCCCCCCAAAATAACATCCTACACTATATGTTATTAAAATCAGGAATTTGACATTGGTATGACATCACTAGAATACGGACGGCATATGGATTGTGCTACTCTATCTTTAATTCTTAAATTTTGTCTCAATTTTGCACTATCATTTGGACTCATTTTCTCCATGGTACTATAATCTATTACCATTGTTATTCTTTTTCATGCTCAGATTATCTCAAGTGTGACCTGCGAGAACCCCTTCGAGCCAGCTCTGGAATTTCACTGTGAGCCACCTCGGTCTTTGAACGATATTCTTTGCTTTCTGGTACAACAAGATGTCTCAAGCTCCAGACCTATAATTAGCTGTTTCTCCATGGAGCCCTGCTTTTTTTTTTTTCTTTTTTTTTTTTTTTCTTGGGAGACTTGATCCTGATTCCAAGCCTGTGTTTCTTTCACTGGGGAATGATATTGATATTTAGGTATAAGATCTGGGTACCCGGTGAGTTAATTGCTACTGGAGTTTTGCTTCAAAGACATTTTGCGGAGGTAAACCTGAGTTCAGACTGATTCCTCTCATTCAAAGCCAGCATTACAGGTGTCTTTCTTCTCCTTTCCTATCCATCATATATTTCTATACTCCCTTCTGCGTGGATCCTATCACCACCAATGTGTTTAACTCATTTTTTCAGTCCTACAATACAGTCAAAATGATTGGAATTACTGTATCAATACCTTACCGACAGCAGACCTACTAAGTGAATTCAAGATGTCCTTACAGTTCTTTTTTTTATAACCCACTTGGAATATACAGTTGAAACATTGTGCTTGAATGTTTTGAATTAATGATTTCTTTTCTGTACATCTGTGCTATCAATTTGGTATTTGGTTGGCTTCCTTTGCTTCATTGTGTATTCTGTTTTAAGACTTGTTCTGTATTTATCCTTAATGGTCTAATTTTATATTAAAATATAGGAAACCTTTATATGATTTTTAAGTCAACATTTTACGAAAAGATGTATCCCAAGAAGTCTCACTATCACCCCTAATAATCCCTACTCCCTTATTCCTGAGCACCTCTTGTTTTTTTAGTTTCTGGGTCATGTTACCTGCATCATTTTCTCTTTCTTTCTTTCTTACTTTCTTTCTCTCTTTATTTATTTATTTTAGTGAGAGGGTGGGGCAGAGGGAGAGAAATTCTTTTTTTTTATTAGCATATGACAAATTATTTGTTTCAGGGATACAGGTCTGTGAATCATCAGTCTTACACAATCCACAGCACTCACTATAGCGCATCCCTCCCCAATGTCCATCACCCAGACACTCCATCCCTCCCTCACTGCTCCCCTCCAGCAACCCTCAGTTTTTTCCTGAGATTAAGAGTCTCTTCATGATTGGCCTCCCTCTGGCTTCATCTTGATTCCTTTTTCCCTCCCTTCTCCTATCATCCTCTGCCTTGTTTCTCAAATTCCTCATATCAGTGAGACCTTATGATAATTGTCTTTCTCTGACTGATTTATTTCACTTAGCATAATACCCTCCAGTTCTATTCATGTCATTGCAAATGGCAAGGTTTGGGGGGGTTTTGAGGGTTGCATAATATTCCGTTGTATATATACACCATATCTTCTTCATCCATTCATCTGTTGATGGACATCTGGGCTCTTTCCATAGTTTGGCTATTGGGGACATTGCTGCTATAAACATTGGGGAGCAGGTGTCCCTTCGGATCACTGCATCTGTATCTTTGGGGCAAATACTCAGTAATGCAATTGCTGTGTCATAGAGTAGCTTTATTTTCAACTTTATGAGGAACCTTCATACTGCTTTCCAGAGTGGCTGCGCCAGCTTGCATTCCCACTAACAGTGTAGGAGGATTCCCCTTTCTCTGTATCCTCAGAATGGCTAAAATTAACAAATCAGGAAATGATAGGGGTTGGTGAGGACGCAGAGAAAGGGAGAGAGTCTTAAGCAGACTCCATGCTGAGCATGCAGCCCAACATGGGGCTCAATCTCATGACCCTGAGATCACAACCTGAGCCAAAACCAAGGGTCCACTGTATCACCCAGACTTTCATCCTGCATTACTTTTTGCAAAAACAAGGAAATAAGTATACGTGTTCTCCTTTCCCTCTTATGTAAAAGGTAATCTGCTATATTTACTCTTTCATGTCTTACCTCTTGCTCTTGACATATCCTGGAAATCATTTCTTATCATTTCATAGAGAGTTTCTTCATTTTCTTTTACATTGTGTATATTCTCTAGTGTGGATATACCACAGATGATTCAGCATATCTTCTATAAAAGAGCATTTAAGCCGATTCCAATGTCTTCTTACAACAAACAGCATCATAATAAATAACCTTATCACAGTGTTTCATACTTGTGGGTATGTATCTCAGGGTAAATCCCAACAACAATAATTGCTAGTTCAAAAAGCAAATGCATAGTTTTGTTCAATGTGCCGGATTTTCTGCCATGGAGACTGGTCATTTTACTTTCCCATCCACAATTTATGAGAGTGCCTGTTTCCCTACAGCCCCGTCGAAGCCCCTTTTGAATTCTACCAATCTGACAGATAAAACACAGTGCTAAAGTGTACTTTTACTTTTCATTTCTCTTATTAACAATAAGTTGAGCAGTTTTTTAAAATGTTTAAAGACACTTTGTGTATATTGTTCTCTGAAATGTCTGCTTCTTTTGCTCATGTTTCTTTCCAGTTTTCAAACTTTCATTTCTTGATTTTCAAATATTCTTTAGTAATTTTAGTAAATTTAGTAATATTTCTTTGTAATATATATTGCATATACTTTCTCCAAGTCTATGGTGTATTCTTTTGACTTTTTTTGTGGGGAGGAGGGTTGCTGTGCAAAATTTTAGGGTTTTTAAAAAATGCTTAAATATTTTTAAAGTATGTAACATTTATCAGTCTTTTTTCCTATTAAATCTGGATTTTCAATCATTATTGGGAGGACTTTCTCCACACTCCATTTATAAAGAAATTCACTCACTTGTATGGTTTCTTTTATTTTATTTTTTTCCACATTTAAATTTCTGATCCATGTGGAGGATATTTTAGAAGATGGTGTGAGATATGGATCTATTTTTATGCTTTCCCAAATGGCTACCCAATTGTCCAACCCTTTATTAAGAAGGATTTCCCAGAGCTTCTTTTATCCCAAGGCTTTCTGCCCACAAGAAATCCCATAGTCAATACTAGGCATGTCAAAACAGAAATTGAGGGGCACCCCGGAGGGTGCAATTGGTTAAGCCTCTGAATCTTAGTTTCAGCTCTGGTTGTGATCTGAGGGTCATGATCTGAGGGTCATGATCTCAGGGTTATGGGATCGACCCCCATGACAGGCTCCACAGTCAGTAAGGAATCAGCTGGGATTCTCTCTCTCCTTCTCCTTCTGCTCCCCCCCACATGTGCTCTCTGTCCTCTCTCTCTAAAAATAAATAAATCTTCCTAAAAAAAATCAACAGTTAGAAAATTTTCTCTCTGTGCCTGTTCAGTGTGATACTGCCAAACCCTGAAAGGAAGGGAAGATGCTGGGGGAAAAAAAAAGAACTCGGAGTTTCTAAATTATATATTTTGCTTAATGTTTTTAAGAAACAGGGGCACCTGGGCTCAGTGGGTTAAAGCCTCTGCCTTCAGCTCAGGTCATGGTCCCAGGGTCCTGGGATCGATGCCCACATCAAGCTCTCTGCTTAGTGGGGAGCCTGCTTCCTCCTCCTCTCTCTCTCTGCCTGCCTCTCTGCCTACTTGTGATCTCTGACTGTCAAATAAATAAATAAAATCTTTAAAAAAGAAAAATATTTTTAAGAAACATATGCTAATGACAAAAATTTCAAATTGAAAAAAAACTGTACAATGAAAAGTAAAATCACCCTTTTCTATCAGATCTCTCTAGAAGCCATCAGGGCTGTTAGGTTCTTCTGTATCTATCCACAGAGTCCATGCCTGTGCAGACAGAGAAAATGAAAAAGAGACAGAGAGAGAGAGATGCTTTTAATGAAAGAGAAGGAAAATGAACACATATCTATTGAAAGACCCTTAAGCGTCAAGCACGG
>RCUC01167012.1:0-59524 GCA_003697995.1 Taxidea taxus jeffersonii
GAGGAGTTATTTATAAAAGAATGTCTTTCATTGGAGCTGGGTAGCAGAACAGAGACACCAGTTAATTTCATAATTTTCCTAGCTGATTACTCCCTTTTTCATGCTCCACTGAGTCTAGTGTCTATTGTATGATTGTTGTTATTTCTTTATGTGTGTGTTTCCCTCTCTTGACCTCAGTTACAAAGTTCCTTTTATTTGTGTTGGTTTCTCTAGCATCTAGCCTAGTACCTAGCATTTATTTAGTAGAAGCTTATGTCTTGAGTAAGTGATGGAATGAATGTTTCCTAGCCTATCTCAGGATAATTTTGACTTCTATAGCATACAGGCTCACCTTGAAAAAGTTGCAGGTTCAATTCCAGACCACCACAATAAAGTACATCTCATAATAAAGGGAGTCAGATGAAGTTTTTTTCTTTCCTAGTGCATATGAAAGTTATGTTTACTCTATACACTAGTCTGTTAAATGGGAAATAGCATTATGTCTAAAAACCAATGTACATACCTTAATTAACAAATACTTTATTGCTAAAAGATGCTAACCATCATCTGAGCTTTCAGTGAGTCCTATTTTTTTGCTAGTGGAGGATCTTGCCTCAATATTGACGGCTGCTAACTGATCAGAGTGGTGGTTTGTGAAGGTTGGGATGGCTGTAGCAATTTCTTAAGATAGGACAACGAGTTTGCTGCATCGATTGACACTTCTTTTCATGAACAATTTCTGTAGCATGTAATGTTATTTGATATCATGTACTATTCCATCTAAATCCTTTGTTGTCATTTCAACAGTCTTCACAGCATCTTCACCAGGAACTGATTCCATCTCAAGAAACCACTTTCTTTGTTCAAACATAAGAAGCAACTCCTTATCCATTCAGGTTTTATCATAAGACTGTAGCGATTCAGTCCTGTCTTCAGGCTCCATTTCTAATTCTAGTTCTCTTGTTCTTTTCACCATATTGCAGTTACTTCATTCATTGAAGTCTTGAACACCTCAAAATTATCCATGAGTGCTGCAGTCAACTTCTTTCAAACATCTGTTAATGTTGATATTTTGACCTCTTCCATCAATCACAAATGTTCTTAATGGCATCCGGAATGGTGAATCCTTCCCAAAAGGTTTTCAATTTACTTTGCCCAGATCCATCAGATGAACCTATGACACCCTAAAGCCTTATGACACATATTTCTTAAGTAGTAAGACTTGAAAGTTGAAATGATTCCTGGATCCATGGGCTGAAGAATAGATGTTTGATAGCAGGGGTGAAGACAACATTAATTTCATTGCACATCTCCATCAGAGTTCTTGGATGACCAGGTGTGATGTCAGTAAGCAATAATACTTCTAAAGGAATCTTTTTTTTTCTAAGCAGTAGGTCTCAGCAGTATACTTAAAATATTCAGTAATCCATGAATATTAAAATATTCAGTAAACAGGTGTGCAGGCTTTGCTGTTCTATTTATAGAGCCCAGGCAGAGTAGATATTCCATAATTCTTAAGGGTCCTAGAATTTCAGAATGGTCAATGAGCATTGGCTTCCAATAAAAGTCACCAGTTGCGTTAGCCCCTAACAGGAGAGTCAGCTTGTCCTTTGAAGCTTTGAAGACAGTCATTGACTTCTCCTCTTCAGTTATGAAAGTTCTAGATGACATCTTCATCTAGTATAAGGCTGTTTTGTCTACACTGAAAATCTCTTGTTTAGTGTAACCACTATCATGAATTATCTTAGCTAGATCTTCTGGAGAACTTGCAGCTTCTGCATCAACATTTGCTGCTTCATCTTGCACTTTATACCACATGCCAAAACAAAAACAAAAACAAGCCAGTCAAAAAACCGACTCCTTCTGGAGTCTTTAATGTCTTAAATGTCAAGAAGAAAACCTTAAGACTTGGGGTAGGAAAGGATTTCCTAAGTGTTTTCATACTTTTAGTCTTCAGAAAAGATTTCTTAAGATACAAAAACAAAAAACAAAACCCACGCATTTAATATAAAAGAAAGACTGACAAATGGGATATATTAAAATTAAGAATTTTGTTCATTTAAAGAAACTTATTGAAATTGTATGATGCCTAAGACTTGCTTCAGTATTTATTTGTGGGAGGGGAAATTGGGGTATAGATGAAACAAGACTGGTGATGAACTGATCATTTTTGAGATTATACGAAGAAGTCCTACCAATCAAGAAGAAAAGCGTGAACAACCCCCTAGAAAAAATGGGCAAAGATGTGCCTGGGTATTTTATAGATACAGATAAGGAAGCACAGATGGCCAAAAAAATATATATATGAAATATTCAACATCATTTGTGATTTGGACTACAACTCAGAGCCCCAATGAAATGCCATTTTATACCCATTCAATTGGAAAATTTGAAAGATTTGTTAATGTCAAGTACTAGGGCAGATGGAGATCCAGAGGATCTCACACCTGCTAGTATATTTATACAAGTACCTTAGAAAATAGTATTGGCATTCTCTCATGACTACATTTCCAATATTTTGCTCACAAGTATATATGTAAAAGAGATTCTTGCACATATGCACCAGGAAATATGTGCAAAAGTATTTATGGCAGCACTGTGTACAACATCAGAAACCTGGGAAAACCCAAAATGTCTGTGGGCAAGAGAGTAGATGAATAAACTATAAGTGCACCCAATGGGACATATACTCCAATCAAAATAAAGTATAATGAAAGAGTTGCAGCATAGATGAGTCTTACTGATATAAAATGAAAAAAATTAATAGTACATATAGTTCCCCTTTTTAGAAATTTAAAAATGACTAAAATTGTAACTGTAGGTTTTAGGAATATATATAGATGAGATGATAATATATGGAAAGGAAAGTAGTAGAATTTTGAGTACAGGATTCAGGATGGTTTTTACCGCAGGTTGGAGGAACCAGGAGGATGAGACTGGGAGGGCCATTTGGGTAGATGAGTTATGGCAAAATCTATTTTTTGTAGCAGGTGTTGGGTTCATGGTCGCCTCTCACAGCTAAGAAATGAAGAATGAGTGAATGAAAGCAGGTCGTGTGGCCCAGAGATATGAATGTGTCTCATGTTAAGATGGTGATTAATCCGTTATGTGCAATTGAGGCTGAATAAAACAAGAAAGGAGGATGAGGATGAATGGAAAGGGAGCAGTGGCATAGTACATTTGCCACCTGGAATTTGGAAATTACACATTTTGCATAGGAGGACAATTAGGATTTAGGCTAAGCAGCTATTACAAAGAGACACAAATAAAGCTAATTGCCCAAACAAGATGGATGACCTCTTTCTCACTTTCTCTCTTTCATTCACATAATAGTTTAGATCAGAGTCATTCAATAAAAATATGTGAGCCACACATGTCACAATATTAAATGTCCTGGTGGCCACATGAAAAAAAAGGAAAAGAAACAAGTGAAATTCATTTTAATAACATATTCTTTTTGACTCAATACAGTCAAAAAATGTTACTTCAATATATACTCAGGAGAAAAAGTATTAATGAAATACATCATATTCTTTCTGTCTTCCTAAGTCTTCCAAGTCTGAGGTAGTTTACATGTTCAGGACATCTCAGCTTGGACACTAAATTTTCATCCAAAATACTCGATCTGTATTTAGATATCAGAAAATTTACAGTTGAAAAAAGTTATCTCACATACTCAGGTTTTTTATTAACTAAATCAAGTACTGGTATTTAAACTAACTCAAATGAAATAATATGAAAAATTCAGTCCCTTTGCCTCACTAACCACCTTTCAAGTGCTCATTAACGACATGGGGCTCGTGTTCTTCTTAATGAAAGAGTATGTCTAGTTCGTTAGGTGCCAAGATGTGCTCCCCAGCCTCTTGCATCAGAATGGCTGTGTTAACATCACTTGGGAACTTGCTAGAAAATCAAATTGTGAATCAGAAACTGTGGAGGTGGGCCAAGCCAAGTAATTCTGATGCACATGAAAGTTTGAGAACCCCTGGTAAAGAGGTTCTTTACCAGTACCTGTACCAGTACCGGTACCTGCACTACTGGCATAGTATTGCCCTCATCTGCAGGGTAGAAGCTGGCTGGTTAGAACCACTCCTGCATCTGACCTATAGGAAGTGTAGGGACTGGGAAGAAGGGATAGAGTGGACAAGCAATTCCCTTTTTTAAAGTCCGTGACCCAAAATTGCGTACCTCCTTCTCAGATGCCTTTGAGTAGAACCAAGTAGCCATGACTCAGCCCCAAGAGAGGCTGGGGATTGTAGACTAGCTGGCTGATTGTGTACCAGGTAAAGCTTGTGGAGGTTTCCGTTTCTGAAAGGAAAAAGTGGTGAATGGATCCTGAAGCAGTCGGTAATCTCACCACAACAGGTAGGTACAGTTTGATTTGTTTTGCGACCTAGAGCTTAGGCTAAATTTTATTATTTGACACAATTTGATCTTCATTAGTATATTGGGTTCCTTGGAAGAGTTAAATGGACAAAATATGGGTGCATATAATGCCTAAGGAAGTCTTTTGTGTGTGTTTTTTTTTAAGATTTTATTTATTTAACAGATAGAGAGTATAAGCAGGGGGAACAGCAGGCAGAGCAGGCAGAGGGAGAAGCAGGCTTCCTGTCAAGTGAGGAGCCTGATTCGGGACTCTATTCTAGGACCCTAGAATCATGACCTGAGCTGAAGGCAGCTGCTTAACTGACTGAGCCACCCAGGCTTCCTGCCTAAGGAACTCTTAAAGGTGCTGTGAAATCTGTGCAAACTTGAAAGGTGCCAGAGAGAATTTGAGCCATTAAGATCAGCCCCTGATCATCCTCCTTTGAAGCAAACTTTATGTGCGGTCCATCACCTGGATGGCAGAATTTACGCCTTGGTGAGATTATTTAAAGGACAGGTATGGGAGTATTTCACCTCCACTCTACAGAGATAATACTCATTGACTAAGTTGCCTACTTTTTACTCTTAGGGTTTAAATTACATGTTACATGTTGTTTGTGTTTCTGTTGTCTTGAAATCACATGGGTGCTCTCCTTATTCCAAGAGCACTGAGCTTCTATTCAGCCCACTACGTAATTTGGGACTGACAAAGACCACTCCATCTTCCAGAAGTAGTCCCAGCAATACTGCTGCTCAGTGCCTTTCCGTGCTCTGTGGTGGAGGTAGGGTTCAACCCGAGCCTCAGGTGTCCTTAACTGCTTAACTGTCCTTAACCGTTCACGGTGACTCAACATATGTGATTTTTTAAAAAGCGATCATATAATTTGTGATCGTAGCTGACATTAGATGACAAATAATTATATAGAGAGATTTCCTAATGGCTTGAAAAGAAACACTCTGGTATACTGCCTGGAATGTATTCATTTTCTTAATATTGGGAACTGTAAATTACCTTACTCTCTTACAGTTCATGAAACCCTTTAAGCACAGCTGCTTCAAGAGACATGCTTGATATTATGAGTGTAGAAATAGGAAGAGCTGCTTCTTCAGTCTTTGGATAGATTTGAAACCAGGACCCCTCCTATAAAAAACAAAACAAAAAAGAGGAGAAAATACTCAAAAGGAATCCTTGAATTGCCTTCAGAAATGAAGAAATTGGATTAATAGCTATTTCTGTGGTTGACTTTCTAATTCCTGTAAAATGGCCTTGCTCTCTTGAGACTTGTGGCCATTTCCATTGGTTTTACTTGGCCTCGTTTTGTCCTGGCTGCTTCCTCTGAATTGGTTAAGGCTTCTCGGTGGGCTGTAAGCAGGACACCTTCATTCCCGGCAGTTCTGTTCTCAATGTTAGTTCATCCAGAGTAATTGGAATTACGGTAAATATTTCTACTTACTCCAGTTGGTCCTCAGAATGCTTAGTGCCAGATTAAAAACCTCATCAAGAGCCCGGGGCCCTTAATTCTGGTCACATTTTCAGAGCTGTCCTGGGGGACCCCTTGCCTTCTGAGGGCAAGGTGGTGATTACATGTGGGAGCATTGACAGGGGATGGATGTTCAGTGGTCATAGCAGGAGCTCTGTCTTCATAAGAGACCTGGCCAGGGATGAGCTATGTAATCTCCCTATTTTCCCATCTTTTATAACAATACCTACTTCATGGGTTGTTGTGAGTGTGAAGTAAGACGATCCACTTCTGATGAGCTTAGCGTAGTATCTCACACATAGAAGTACCTTATAAGTACCAGCAATTGATTAGTATTATTATTCAACAGTGGGTGCCATTCTGGAGGCACTGAAAATACTCTTGCTGTTACACGTTACATATCGAACCAGTAATAGTTCTCTAGGACTAGTTTTCCTCCTTTCCTCTGTAACTTACTTTATTTAGCTTTTGAACAATAGTAATCTTAGTCTTAAAAATAATATTCACTCAGTATTAGATTTATAGGAGAAAATGCAAATACTTTCCTAATCATTCTTAACATTAATTATAATACATATATATCTGAAGTCATATCACTCAGTTTCTGTGGTACATGTCATAACAGTGCTTTGGAGAGTAAAATAGTAATAATAATAACAACAACAACAATCTCAACTTTTGCACTTACATCTGATATTATGAAGTGGAGGAGAATTCCTGTCCAATTCAGGGAACCATTGAAGATTTCGCAAGTCGTGCATTGTCAACTTTCCTGGACTTCAGCTCTATTAAATAAATAGTGTTTCAGGCTGTCCTATAACCCACTAGCTTGTTACCAAAGTGCTAGATAGTTAGGCAGACAAGTTACTTAAAAAAACAAAAAAACAAAACTTTTTTTGATTTGAGATCATTATAATTCACAGAAAGTTGCCAAAAAATGTATAGGAGTTCTCATGTGCATTTCACTCAGTTTCCCCCAAAGATGACATCTCCCATGACTATAGTACAGAACAAAACCAGGGAATTGATGTTGGTGCCATTGGTATATTCAGATATGCAAATATTTTCTTTCAGTCTATAACTTGTCTTTTCATCCTATTTGTTGGATCTTTTGTAGAGCAAAAGTTTTAGATTTTGATAAGGCCCAGTTTATTGTTTTTTTTCTTTTTACAGTTGAGGGCTGTGTTTTTCCAAAGCAGGTCTACACAGCACCTGCTTGGGTACCATCTGAGCCCATTTGCTTGGGCCCCACCCCAAACATTCTGAATCACACTCCTGGGGATGGGGTCTGATAGTCTGTTAATTTAAGAAACTCCCTAAGATCTGAGAAGCACTGATTCAGAGAGTTTGGTCTTGCGTCTTTTTTCTTCTTTCTTGACCTTGTCTATGACTGACCCCATTCATTCCTGTCACTTGTATTATCAAATATGTGTGATAACTTCCATACAGCCCTCTGGCAAGTTCTAGATTAGCTGCCGTGCTGGATTCTCTCTGACGCTATATGTAGAAAGTCTTTAATAAGTGAATGATTGATTAGATGTTACTTTCTAGGACCCCTATGAATAGGATGTAATAGATAGAGTAACAGCCATCCTAATTGTTATTTGTAGATTGTCTTTCAAAAAGGCCAGACATTGGTTCTAGTGCTTGAAATTACTTAGTTATAATATTTGGGGGAGAGGGATCTAGTTATATAAATACTCTTGGGGTTATTTGTTTCTTTTGTTCTTTGGTCTTATCTGTACCTCCTTTTCCCTTCATTAGAGCAGATAATTTGGTGTAATCTCTATTTGGAGAACAAGTCACAGAATTCAATGAGTGTCAAGATTTCTGTGTTTGAACAACTGAATATTTAGATATGTGGTTGCTCTTTTTACAATTTTTAAGTATATTGTTCACCAGCATAAAGAACTATTCCTTTGGTGTCTTTAACAAAGCCCTCTGAAAAAGGACAGTTTCATATCTGGATACTTTATTTGATTTTGGAATGTCTTAGAATGTTTATTAAAACATCAATTTTAGAATGTCTCAATTTAATATCATTTGTTTAAAGTAGTTTTTTTAAGTTAAATTCTCATTTATTTATTTAATTTTATATAAGTTAAATTCTCATTTTGTGTGTTCTCCCTGGTTATTTGCTCTGTTTAATCCATGTTTCTAGTTTCTGCAGTCCCTTAAAAATTAAAGATGCGGGGCACCTGGGTGGCTCAGTGGGTTAAGCCTCTGCCTTCAGCTCAGGTCATGATCTCAGGGTTCTGGGATCAAGCCCCACATCCGGCTCTCTGCTCAGCAGGGAGCCTGCTTCCTCCTCTCTCTGCCTGCCTCTCTGCCTACTTGTGATCTCTGTCTGTCCAATAAATAAAATCTTAAAAAAAAAATTAAAGATGATAGGGCATGCTGGAACAGGACTTGTGCTAAAGGGTGGCAGCCAAAAGGATGGTAAAATGAAACTCTGTTTCTTATATACGGATCTTGGAAGAAAACGATAAGTCTAGGAAATAGTGCTTACCATTATTTGTGTCTTCAGACAATACAATCAATTAAAGTTTACTGGCAGGCAACGAAAGCTAATTTTGTCTTGGTTGTAAAGCTGAATTCACTTATTACCAGAGTAGAGAATAGTGATCGCCATAGGCCATGGTGTCCATCTTGTAATAAGGAATATTATGTGCTACCGTATCATGATAGCATCTTTTATGTACAGCTGTCAGGACAGTTTGATGTCAGAGAGATTCAGTTTCCATGTGGGACAGCTAGCTCTGATGATACAGTCTCTGCTGACTTCAGATGGTCATGTCAGCAATGACAGATCCTATGGGATATACAAGGGGATGCAGCAACAGTGTGATTGGTATACCTGAACAGAGACATACTGTTAAGGAAGTGGTCACCAAAACATTCTGGTAGGAATATATTAAGGATGATACAGTCCGGGAAACTTGAGTCCTCCCTGCCCTCCTTGGATGTCAGAAATAGTTTCTAGCCATGTATAGGCATGCCTCTGTCTTGAACACCACATCATAATTTGAAACAATTTATCATCCAAGATTTGAGACCTCCAAATTACCCTTTTGGCCTTGACTTTCTGTGATTCCTTTTCTTCTCATTCTTCCTCCTACCCAACCCGGTACTTGCGTCTTCTATGGTGCCCAGCCTTCTTTCGGTCTTCTCAGTTCATCTGGCTTACATTTCATTGCCTTAGTTTGTACCTCAAGCAGCCTAATTCAGCAGGACTGTCTAGTTTTTATTATTTTTTGTCCTCCGTTGAGTTATCTGTCCAATCTTGACCTTGAGTTAGCCCTAATGATATTTATTCTCTTACCTTGGCTCCAAGGATAAATGACTTTTTTGCATAAATCTTCAGGAAACTGAGTTGATTTTGTTTTTTTCCTGCCAACCCTCATAGATACTTGGTAAAACTTTCATGTCCCTCTCACTGCCTTACCCATGTAGGGGCTCTTCCAAGTGCCCTCCCCTCTCAAGATCCTACATTTATCCCCATATTGCTGTGGAATTCTTGCTGCTAATTTTTCTAAGGAGGTATTTCAAGGCCATTAGAGATCAGTTCCCTTAATTTTCATCTTTTTGATCTCCAGTTCTCTGTATTTACTGTTGTCTCTGCTTCCATTCCCTATTTCAAACAACCTGGAAGTGCCTTCTCTTTTCCAATGCTCATCCACCTCTTTCTGCCCTTAGTCCTATACCTTCCCTTAAGGTACCAAACCTTAAGTTTGGTAGCTTCTTACCATATGAAAGCGATCAGATCTACCTGATCTTTTAGAGTACAATTTCTCAGTGGTTGACTATTGATATTTTGGGTACCATTAACATTTTATGCTGGATAATTCTTTGTTGTAGGGGGCAGTCCTGTGCATTGCAAGATGTTTACCGCAACTCTGGGCATTACTTACTAGATGCCAGTAGCACTCTGGAATATAGCCACACATTGCCAAATCTCTTAAGGGGCAAAATTCTTGTGACCAAGCCATTCCATCCAACTCTCTTCTGCTTTTCATTTCATCCTCATAATCACCAGGATTCCCTGTGGACCACTCACTTCTTTTCTCTACTTCCTCACCACTTAGTCAGATCTGAATCGGGCTTCTGACACTACCCATTACCAAAAACACTCTCAGAGGACTGAAATGACCTCCAAATCCATTGACTGGTCTTTTCTCAATTCCTTAATTTTCTGCGACTTTTGACACTGTAGCCTCATTTTATGGTATCCATCTTATGTATTCTTTTGGCTTTCCTCCTAGCTCCTTCTCTCCTTTAGATCTCCTTTCTCCTAGACTTTCTAAATATAGGGACTCCCCCTCTGTGTAGGCCTCTGGTGTCTTCTTTTTTTATGGTTCTTATCCCTCCTCATGTCTCTTCCAGTCACTGCTATGCAGATGATTTCTAAATATAGATTCCGTTTCTCAGCTGCACTCTAGGCTTACATGTCCTTTTGCCTCTTGGGTACTTCAGCCTGATCTTCTACTTGACACATTAACTCAATATGTTTCAACATGTTCAAAAACAGACTCCTCATCATCCCTCCATTGATTCCCATTAACGGGACCACAGACCTTTGTATCAGCAGTTCCTCAAACGTTTTTGGTTGTACACCATATCGCTTAAAAGTATTTGTGCATGCTATATCTGAAGTATGATATTTATTAATAAATTTTATACATGTGCCATAGTGTTTTAAAACATGAAATAGAAGATGAAATTAATACTTAAAATTTTAGTAAAACCTTTCTGTTCTTTAAAATATTGGTAATTTAATTCACTTCATTTTTTAAAAATCCAGATCTAATACATTGTCATACAGAAATCTAAGTACAGTTTATTTTGATTCTTGATTCTATGTTGTCTTAGTTGAGAAAGACCCCACCAACATGTGTGGATTCAAATAGAAGTATATTCTTGGCTCTACTTATGAAATTGTAATTCTTAAGTGGAATGATGGTTGTTAGGGGTTCGGGAGAGAAGGGAATGGGATGGGGGTTATTATTTTATGGGTACAGAGTTTCAGGTTTTCAACATGAAAAGACTGGAGGTGGATGGTGGTAGTGGTTGACCTATAACGTAATTGTGCCTCACACCGGTGTACCATACAGTTCAAAATGATTTAGATGGCAGGGCATCTGGGTGGCTCAGTCAGTTAAGCATTGACTTTTTTTTTTTTTTTTAAGATTTTATGTATTTATTTGTCAGAGGGAGAGAGAGGGAGGGCATGAGAGAACACAAGCAGGGGGAGTGGCAGGCAGAGGGAGAAGCAGGCTCTCCACAGAGCAAGGAGCCCGATGCGGGACTTGATCCCAGGATCCTGGCATCATGACCAGAGTAGACACTTAACTGACTGAGCTACCCAGGCATCCCAAGCCCCTGACTCTTGATTTTTGGATCAGGTCATGATCTCAGAGTTGCGAGACTGATCCTGGCATGGCATCAGACTCTGTGCTCAGCGGGGAGTCTGCTTCTCTCTTTCTCTTTTACTCTCCCTCTCACTGCCCCCCCCCCAAACCCCGGTGCTCTTTCTCTCTCTACAATAAATAAATACATAATTAATTATTATTATACTAATAATATGTATATTGTTATTATACATATTATTATACTAACAATACGTATATTATTATACATATTAATTATACAAATTAAAAAAATAATTTAGATGACAAATTGTTATGTTATATGTCTTTAACCACAATTAAAAATAATAATTTAAAAAAGGGCTTAGCAGAGAACCAGTCATATAATAATTATTAAGTAAATATTAACAATTGTTATTATTATTTCTATACCACTTTCATTACTAATTGTCTCCATGGGCCCATTCCTACTTCTCAGTGTCTTAATTTTGGTTCAGTAATTGATTACATTACTCATTGTGTCTCACACAGTTCCTAATATAACATAGTAGGTACTCAGGAAACAGTTACTGAATAAATGATGTGACAACAATGGATTACAGTCACTTTTTGCTTTTCTTCATGTTAGGGATTTAGTTCTATGAAAATGGGCATGGCTTAGAATACTTAATTCATTTCTATTTGATGCCTTAAATGTACTAGCAGCATTCTGCATGGATGGTTATTCAGTGTAGAAGTTTATATTTAAGGCAGTTAAACACTTATTGCACAGATACACATTTTACACTAGAAATTTTGTTGCCACATATTGTGTATTAGCCACTTAAAAAGCTTTATTTTATGACCTCTAAAAAGGTGTTAGCATGATTGCTTGGACAAAATGTGGGTTTAAGATGATTTTAAAGTTTATTTTCTGGAAGTGTGATTGAGAAGCTGTTTTTAAGTGGGTTAGAGGTGGGAAGTGTGCACTCAGAGAAAGAAAAGGGAATGCTTGGTTTCAGCCTTTCATGGCTGAAGCTCTGCCTTTTACTTGCCTGCTTGACCAATACTATTTGGCTCTTTTAATCTCATTTCACAAAATAGCTGCCTTCTCCTTTTTCTTCATTGACCACCAGTAACCCATTTAAGCAGTTGTCTAGCTCAGCAGCCTACTTTCCAGTAAAATGTAATCACAATTCCCATATCGCTCTTGGCTTCCCTGTCTGCGCCTCCTAATTCCCCCCCCTTTCTGCATGAATCAGCAGATGTGGATGACGTCATCTTTTATTTGGCCGTCTTGCCTGTGTTAAATATCGCCTTGCCAGAGGTCAAGCGTGGTAAGCCTGCTTCTGCAGTTTTTGCTCCTATGAAGTTGGTGGAAATTTTGAATGAACAAAGAATTTTGAATCACAGCAATTTGTTAAAAAAAAACAAAAAACAAAAAATCAACCCAGGGATCAGATACAGGTTAGGAGCCCCTTACAACCTGAAACCATGTATCAGTGACTGATACAATAAGTGATTTCATACCATCTCGTCGTGCTTATCAAAATACTACCAGGTGGCCAAACTGTGAGTAGGATATTGATGCCTTAAGTTTTTATCAAAGAAATAGTAGCTGAGCTCACTTAATCATCTAAGTCTTATCTTAAATATTAAAAAATGATAATTTTAAGATTTTTGTTTTACAATAGCTATGGAACAATATGTGTAATATATGAATTACAGAAAATCTTAAAAAATCCAGTTGTATTTTTTTTCAAGATTTTGTTTATTTCTTTGAGAGAGCATGAGCTGGGGTGGGGGCGCCAAGGGGGAGGGAGAAGCAGGCTCCCCGCTGAGCAAGGAACCCAATGCAGGGCTTGATCCCAGGACCCTGAGATGATGACCTGAGCAGAAGGCAGATACTTAACTGACTGAGCTGCCCGAGTACACCCAGCTTGTATTTTCTTGTGTAAAATTTATTTATGTAAGAATATTGTTACAATTATCTTTATATATATTTCATTTATTAATACAGTCATATATGCATATACCTTATAAGCTATATGAAATTGATAGCATATATAAATTTTGTAAAATCATTAGTTCTCTGTACCTGGTTTATTCCAAAGACTTTTCTGCTTCCTCAGAATGTAAATTGCCGTAATTGAGAATGAGCACTGTTCGCAGTTCTTAGGGATGATCTGTCTTCCCCTCATTGGTTTGCTCCTTGGCCTGGGAGTGGACTGTATCCAGAGATGAATGAGAGGGTGGGGATGCCCAAGAAGGCTGGGCAACTTTTACCCAGTCGAGCTACTAATCTAAATTGTTAAGAGTGGCATGACACACATGTTACATTTCTGTGTCATTGAATCCTGTGACTTACTTGGCTTTTTCATCTGGAGGTCTTAAAGATATCTTTAACTTCTTAACATTGTGGTCGAAACCAATCTTTTCATCCCCAGTGTAGCAGCTAAGCCTGTGCCTCCTGCTGTGTTTCTCTATTCAGTTGGTTGCTTCAACCAGAAACCTGCCATCAATCGCCTTTGACACCTCATTCCCTCCTGCACTCCATACCCATATTGAACAGTCCTATCCATTCATCTCTACAATATATCCCAAATACATCCTCTTCCATTCCCATCTTAGAAAACAAAGATCTTAGAAAACCCAGATCTTTTATTTGACTCCAAATCATCTGGCTCTGACCTACAGCTGTCACTTTGTTTCATGCCTTCCTTTCCTTCCCACTCTCCACTCAAATAAATGCTGCAGGTCTTTTTCCGGTCCTTGGTATGTCCAGCTCTTTCCTGCCTCAGACCCTTCACACATGCTGTTCGTTCTGTCTGGACTGTCCTCTCCTTGGCCTCAGTGTTAGCTTAAATGCTAGTTTCTCTGGGAAGCCTTTTTCTCCTTTCAAGCTAAGTTAGGTCCCTCTCCTATTTTTTCTGATAGTAGTATGTCTTCTTTCCTTCCAGCATAATCATGTGCTTAGCTGCTCATTATTATTATTGTTATTTTCTGTCTCTTTCATTAGACCATAGGTCTCTGAGAGCAAGGGCAAGTCTGTTTGGCTTAACACCACATCCCCAGCTCCTAGCAGTTTGTCTGACTGTAGTAGATGCTTGGTGTATTGCACAGATGAATAAATGAGTATCTTTTAATAACAAGAGAATAATAATAATAATATAACAGTCCTAACATTTTCCCCTTGGGTGTTAAATGTAGTAGATCGCTTTCTTGAACTGAAGGCATTCAGTAGATGGTGCTACTACTGTAGGCTTTTATACTTTCACGTGCTTCTGCATATTCTGGTGTTTGCTATTCAGAGGGAGACTACTGCAATGCTTATTTCGTGGTTCCTGACACTTGGTTAACAATTTAATTTTGAATCACTACTGAGACTTGCCTCAAATGGAAAAAAGACCTTATCTAGGTTGTTTAAAATGTATGAGCCCTACTGTACTGTGTAGAACAGCAAAAATAATTTGCTTCTTTGGTAGTGAAAAAAAAAAGTATTTTCTCTACATGTGTTATTTTTGCCCCCCCCCCCCCCCCCATACAGAGTGCTAAGTTACAGATGCAGTATTATCTCTATAATAAAAAGATCTTGATAGAATGGTAGGTGAAGCTATAGCAGCCATATTAAAACGTACTTTTTGAGAGTATGCTCTATTTCAGAGGTAACAGGGATGCAAGTGAGAAATGACATGACGTATTTGACCGCCGCAGCTTCTTCTTCTTACTGGATAATTTGACAGAACTCAAGCATGTCTTCTGCAACTGGTGGGTTTCTGTAGAACCATGTGAGAGCCGCGTGGGGTGTCCCTGCCCACTGGGATGGGTGGTTGATTTTCTCTAGATGCCTTTTCTAGGTGAAGGCTAAGTGCACTGGGATGATTTCTTACTGTTTTCTTCTTAATTAAATAAAAATCATTGACTGTAGCATATGGCAACCTTTTCATAATTGCACTTCTGCTAATTTGGAAATACTGTTACGAAGTGTATGGAGTTGGACTTTGTTGCAATTTGCTAGGAGTCTTAACTAGAAACTCAGGCTAGGAACCTACCCCAGGTTTAGGGATGATGGTTTCACTGGGCAGGAGTGTGGGACACAGAAAACAATTCCTCCACATACCCTTCAGGAAGATGAGATTGGTTCTTAGTCCAAGTCAGTGTGTGGTAAACACCTGTACAAAATAGTTTGTCTGACCCTGTGTGGGACGTACACAGATGAAACAAACGTGAGCTCTAGCGAGAGACAAGTACACATGGAATGATTCGACCCAATGATTTTTGCACAGGGTTGTTGTTTACATCCATACTCTGTGTCTGCCCCCCACCCCCCAAGACACCATGACTTAGGTGGGGGTGGGGGTGTGACTGGTATTGTTATACCTAATTTACTGGCAGGAAAACTGAGCTTGGGATGAGTTAGGATGTGTTTGTTGCAAGGAGGACAGATGGGGAGTGGAAGAACGGGCACCCACAGCTGTGTTTTCCACTCTGTGCCCCTGGCCTTAAGCTCCATAGTACACCCTAGAGCGGTTAAAAGAAGGAAAGGCTGTTCATGATCCCTTGGGAGGTTGGCCTCTGGCACCGACACACAGCCTCTGCCCTTGTTGCCCTCAGAGTTTTCGAAGAGTCCTTGACTTCGAAAGCTGATTTGGTAGCTTCCACTTACAACCATGGCTCCTTCCTCTGTCCGCTCCTTCCTCTCTCTCACTCCATGTCTTCTATCCTTTTTTTGGCATTTCTGCAGTTCTGGCTTTCACCTGTCTTTGCACCCTCAACATTTGCCTTGATCCAGCTTCCCATTGGTGTCACCATTCTTTGTCTTTCTTCCCTTCACTGTTAGAGCATTTCCTGATTCTCCTTTATGAATGCCATGCGCTCCTCAACCTGAAACTGACTCTCAGTGCGATCACCGGTGTGGTCTGAGGTTCCTCTTTTCCAGCACTTTCTCTCTTTGGTCTCCATACAGTCTGTATTGGGGGACCAGCTGCCATTTCTGGAATGTCTCCTCGGGTGGCTTGTGGGCCCCTTCTCTTTTGGCTACATGCCTGCCGCTGTTCTTCGTCCTGCAGTGCTCTTCCTCTACTTCTACTGCACAAATAATCGGAGCTCCCAGAGTTGTTACATTGTTGTTGGAGGCACGAGCCCTCAGTTGCCGATGGGCCATCTCTGCATGTCCAGCACCTGCCCCTGCCATCAGAGAGATGATCACCCCCACGATCTCCAGTTTCCGCTCTCTCCCAAGGTCCCAGTCTATATCGTATCCTGCCATGCCCGACATAGAGCAGAAATTCTTTCCACCTACTATGGGGTCATTCTCCAGTTTCCCAAAATAGAAGCCTTGGTGTCTTCTTTATGTGGGGTCATCAGGAAACCTTGATGTTTTTATCTCAGAATTATTTATCATGGCCTGCTAATTAGCCTCCCTTCCCATCTTGCCACACTCCAGAATGTCTAACATTACGCTTCTAGAGTTACCTCCCTGTCTGTTTAGTCTGATTATATCATGCTCCTTACTCCAGGTCCCTGACTCCCCATCTGTCTTCCCCACAGGGCAAGGGCCAGTTCCACTGATGGCTTCCAGCAGCTGTGCCCTCCATGCTCAGACCCTCAAAAGTGTGTGTTGAATGAATGGATCTGGTTCCAGTCTTGCTTCTCAACTTTATCTCCCCATGACCTGCCCCTGTGCTATTGTGCCCCTGTGCTATTGTGCCCCCACACTCCAGCCCCTCACCATTTCTCACGCATGCCCTGTTCTTTACTATGTACCGCTTTGTAATTTTTATATATTTTTTTCTTCCATGTTCCTTATTTCAACTCACATCTATTTTCTTTTGGGCACCTTGTAACTTTCAGTTCTGACAAAAAGTCCTTTTTTTGTCTTTTTTTCTGCATTTTCTTTGTCGAAGTCAATCACCTCTCATTACGTTTCTTCCTTTTCTTGTCCTCATCCATTTCTGGTGTTAATTTTTGTATTTCTGATTCTAGGTGTCTTGTCAATTCTCCAAATGCTTGTGTGAGGATATCTACGTCAGTTTGGAGTGCCATTTCAGTTTCCTTCTGCTTCATGGTTTTGGGTTGGGAGAATTTTCAGTAGCTCTTTGGTTTGGTTCTGCTTTTTCTCTCTTCCCAAGCATTTTGGTGGTTCTCTTCCTGGTTCAGGAGCTCGCATCTCTGTCAGAGATGCTGTTTCTCTGATGTGTGCTGGTCGTGATGGATGGCAAGGCTCTGGTGTGTCGTAGGAACCTTACTTCCTCTCTCTTCCTTCTGTGCCGTAGCACCACTCCCTCTCTCTTCTTCTCTTCCAGAAGCAACACTTCTTCTCGCCTTCAAGCTCTTTCGCTCCATGGGCCTGGGGGGCTGAGAACTACTGGGCCTTGGGCCCATGTATGAGACGTGGACACTTGGCACACAACTTTCCCCCTTCAGGGGTGATTTTGTCTGGGCTTCATCGGAGTCCGCTCCATGCCCCTGTTCTCTTTGCACGCTTGCCTCTCTTCACACTCACTGGTGTGCAGCAGCAGAAGAAGCTTTTCTGGAAACTGGTGTTTCTTCTGACATTGACAGGTAACGTGAAGTTTGTGGTATTCTGTGCCCCTAATTGTGACAAATGGCTTGGGGGCCTGTGATGATATTTGCCATCTTGTTGATTTTGTAGTCTTTTGGGAAGGATGTGTAGAGAGATTTGTATCCATGCAGCCACCATGGTCTTCCAAACTGGAAAGCTCCCGCAGGGCAAGTTATATTCCCCCCTGCCTTTAGGTGAGAAACCCAAGACTCAGAAAAGCTAAGGAACTTGGCCAAGATGGCACGGGTACCAAAAACCAGGATATTAGGAGAATTTTTCTTTTGCTTGTATCAGAGAAAGTCTCATCTGTTATTATGAAGCTTATTTATGGTTTAGCAGAGGGGCAATGTAAATTTTCTTTCTTTAAAGATTTTATTTGTTTGTTTGTTTGTCAGAGAGCAAGAGAGCACATGAGCAGGGGGAGCAGCAGGCAGAGGAAGAGGGAGAAGCAGGCTCCCTGCTGAGCAGGGAGCCCGATACTGAGGCTCAATCCCAGGACCCTGTGATCATGACCTGAGCTGAAGGCAGATGCTTAATGGACTGAGCCACTCAGCCGTCCCTAAATTTTCTTGATAAATTTTAAAAATACTGTGAGGAAGTAAAGGTCTTTTGACAATGTTTAATGTTCCTTTTAAAGAAATTTCAGGTTTGGGGGCACCTGGATGGCACAGTCAGTTCAGTGTCCGACTCTTGATTTCAGCTCAGGTCATAATCTCAGGGTCATAAGATTGAGCCCCACGTTGAGCTCCATGCTCAGCATGGAGTCTGCTTGTCCCTGTACCTCTGCTTCTCCCCCACCCCCAAATACATAAGTAAAATCTTTCTTTTTTCTTTCAATAAGCGATTCTTCCCTTAAAAAAAAAAAAGAAATTTCAGGTTTGGTTGTGGGTATGGTGGTATGTAAGTAAGTAGAGACTGAAAGTTTGTGTGGCTTTATCTTTTTGCAATGAAATGGAATTTTGCTATGATTGTCTCTTGATGCATATTGTTGAAGATCAAGAGGAATGTAATCTGATTTGTAACTTAACATTGGTTGTTTTAAGGTTAAAAAAGCATAGCCACTGGTGGAGAATGGTTCTATTTCATTATGGAAGGATGGGTAATTATCACTCTCCATGTATCCAACAGTGTCAGGCTCCTTTTACTGTGATGGAGACATTTGTATCAAGTCTTCAGTCTTAGTATTTGTCTTGAGCATTTTGGTTTGGGGATTTGAGGACTAAGAGTGTCAAGTATTTTAGAGGGAGAGATGAGAGTTCTCTGCTTTCTTTCATTTTCTGTCTATACATTTAATATCTACTCATGCTGATATTTTTTTTTTAAGATTTTATTTATTTATTTGATAGACAGAAATCACAAGTAGGCAGAGAGGCAGAGAGAGAGGAGGAAGCAGGCTGTCCGCAGAGCAGAGAGCCCGATGCGGGGCTCGATCCCACGATCCTGGGATCATGACCTGAGCCGAAGGCAGCGGCTTTAACCCACTGAGCCACCCAGGTGCCCCCTTGAAAAAAATATAAGGAAAGAAAATCATCTGAAATCTCAGTATCTAGGATCAACTACTATTGATTTTCTGGTATTGTTTGCTGGTATTTTTTATTTTCCGGGATTTTTTCCTATTGTATATTATGCATGCTAGTTTGTAACCTACTTTTTTGGTGTGCCAGTAAAATGTGAACATTTTTCCAATAAATCATCTATGGCATGATTTTTATTGCTCTATATTTATTCCTTTATGTAGATGTGCCATACTTTACCTAATCAGTCTGCTATTATTGATTTAGGTTGCTTGAGGTTATTTTTGCTATTATTGCATTACGATGAATATTTTTACAAATATATCTTTGTGAATACTTCGATAAGTGAGGAGTAACTGACTCTCTTTTTTAAGATTGCCATTTTTCTGCTTGGAGAAATGGAATAACATGTACAGGCTCTTTTTTTTTTTAATAAATATTTTATTTATTTATTTGACAGACAGAAATCACAAGTAGGCAGAGAGGCAGGCACAGAGAGAGGGGGGGAGGCAGGCTCCCTGCTGAGCAGAGAGCCTGATGCAGGGCTCAATCCCAGGACCCTGGGACCATGACCTGAGCCGAAGGCAGAGGCTTTAACCCACTGAGACACCCGGGTGCCCCATACAGGCTCTTTTGATGTCTATTTGCTTTCCTTCAATTTTTCATCTTTGTTTTGTGTTTAACTAACTTCCTCCAGGCTCATTCCTTCACCCCTCAGTTTTTCTCCCTGGAGTTCACTTTTGCATCAAATTATTCTGTTCTCTATAGCTTTGGGTGCCATCTATGTGCCGCTGACACCCAGACACTGACAATTTACAAGTAAATCTCCAGCTGCTATTATAAAATCTGTAACAAGGTGTTTGGTTCATAATCTTGCAGCAGGACTGGACATTTGTCATCCTTCCCACTCTCCCAGCAGGAGAGAGTTCTGAGCTGCAGAGCTGAGTTATCTACCTGCCTACTGGACATCTTGCCTGTGGTCACCAACAGACATTCAGACTTTAAGTGTAAAAAAAAAAAATCGTAGCCATTAACATTTTTTTTTTTTTTGAGATTACTGTGTGCCTGGAATCATACCAAATGTTTTAAATGCATATGCCTTTTCTGTCATAGCACATAGGTTTACCATATTTCCCATTTTACAGATGATGAAAACAGACCATACAAGGTTATCTAGAAGCTAGTAAATCTTCCTATGCTCATTACAGACCAGCTTTGTGGCTGGCAAAATGGAATTTTTTTTTTTTTTTTTAAGATTTTAGGGTAGCCTGGGTGGCTCAGTTGGTTAAGCAGCTGCCTTCGGCTCAGGTCATGATCCCAGCGTCCTGGGATCAAGTCCCACATCAGGCTCCTTGCTCGGCAGGGAGCCTGCTTTTCCCTCTGCCTCTGCCTGCCACTCTATCTGCCTGTGCTCTCTCTCTCTCTCTAACAAATAAATAAATAAAATCTTAAAAAAAAAAAAAGAATTTGTCAGAGAGAGGGAGAGAGCACACAAGCAGGCAGAGTGGCAGGCAGAGGCAACGAGAGAAGCAGGCTCCCTGCTGAGCAAGGAGCCCGATGGGGGACTTGATCCCAGGACCCTGGGATCATGACCTGAGCCGAAGGCATCAGCTTAACTCACTGAGCCACCCAGGCGTCCCTGGAATTCTTGATGCTTTACCCTATAGCGTCTTCCCAAAATATTTCTTGTCTTGGGAAATGGTGAGCTATCTACCCAGGAGCTCATGCCAGCACATTGGGAGATATCCTTGGTATCTTTTCCCCCTCATTTATCAGTATCTCCTGTTGATCCTGTTTTCTAAATACACCTTGAATCATTCTACTGTTCTGCACGCCCACTGTACACCTCCCCACCTACCAGGTCACAGGTTCATCCTTTCTCAACAACTCCTGACCCTGCTTCTGTTCCTGTCCCTCAGGATTAGTCCTCACATACAGAGTGGTCTTTATATAGTCAAATCTAACCCTAATCCTTCACTGCACTGGTCGTAGCCTCCCATTCTCTTTCCGGCCTCACTCTCACCTCCCTTGACGAGGCCACACTTTCTCTTCCTCACGGCACCAGCACCTGCTCTTCCTTCTGCCTGAAATGCCCCTCAGCTCTGTCCTTCACCTGAGTAGCTCCTGCTTCTGCTTCTGGTTTCATTTTATATGTCATTTCTGCAGGGCAGAAGCCCTCTCAGATCCTGGATGAGGAGCCTTCCTCTTTATATTGTCAGACTCCTGCCCTTCACCCTCACAGCACTGAACACAGCGTACAGACTCCTGATCTTGGGTTTAGACTCATTTATAACGTCACCTGAGACTCTGTGGGATTATTTACCTGATAATTGCCCTTCTGCTCCCCTCACCTATCAATGTCCTGAGAAGGTTGTGTCTGTGTCTATTTTTATGCTTAAACCTTAACCCTAAGCACAATCCTTGGCACAGAGTAGATGTTCACCAAATAATTGAATGAAAAAAGCATGAACGTATTGAGTTCTGGCTGCACTTGGAAGTGAAATGAGTTGGGATGTCTCTTTTCCCTTTCCCGGGGTGTGGGTGTGTAGTTGATTTTCTGTGTTTGTCCAGCAGGAGCCGAAGGACCACAAGCATGGGACCCACCTTTAGGCAAACAAGGGAGTGGTGGGCTCAGGGTGTGGAAGAGGATATGTAATGGAACAGTAAGACTCAAAGAAAGAACCACAGCGGGAGAGCCCCTCGTGATCCCTAAGAGGGTTTGAAGGGTTGAATTAGTCCCAGTTCTTAAAGTTTTTATTTGGTCAGCCGTCTACTCTGTCAATATTGTGAAGTCAAACTTAGCAACAGTTACTATGAGTCCTCTTTTTTTCCTTCCTGCTCCTCTCAACGAGAGGAATATCTGTGTTTCATTTTCTATGGCATAAAATTTCATTAACTGTGAGTGTGCCATTTCTGCTTACAAGGGCTTTCCATGGAGCAGAAAGGAGATTACAAGGGGCCCTTCATGCTTGACTACTGCAAAGGAGACGGTATTCAGCAAGGGCCTCTCGGAGCCCATAATATGTCATCCTGGCAGTCTGTCCTGCAAGGCACCTACGTGGCCCTCTGGGAAGGCTCAGAGGCATTTCGGTGTTGAAGGCAGTTGTTCCTTCTGATCACGCACCCTTCCTGCCTAAAGCAGGGAAGTCACAGAACAACCGTGTTGATTTAAATTCTGAATTCCTGTACCAGTGACAATACCTTGATAGGCGCTGGCACCACATGGAGACATCTTCTGTATTCCTGCTCTCCTGCATTTTCTTCCTCCAACTACAAGGAATGGTGGCAGCGTGCGTCCTGTATGTGTGCTTGTCATTACGTAGTTCCACTTTTTGAAATGCCAGACTCGGAGCAGAAAGTAATGTGCTTTCTCCTGTCTCCACGTTTGTGCGTTTCTCCTTTGAATTCTGTAGAATATCTGAGGCGAGTGGGACTGCGCTTGCCCTATGAGCTGCTACACTAGAAACGCTCCCTGGGCAGTTGGAGAGTGCAAGGGATTAGCAGATGCTGGCAAGCCCTGTCTGTAGAGGGGCAGGCCGTAAATATTTGGGGGTTCATGAGCCATACGGTCTGAGTAGCTCGCTACTCAGCTGTTGAAGCGTGGAAGCAGCACAGGCAGTACATAAACACATGGGCATGGCTGAGGCCCAATAAAACTTTTAATACACAATAAGCAGAGAGCAAGATTTGGCCCCTGGGCCACAGTGTGCCAATGTAATTAGCATAATTGCCCAAACCAAAACATTTAAAACAGGGAAGATGATTTGGATGAAACAAACAAACAAACAAAAATGGGAGACTTGTTCTCATAGGGTCAATGGTTTTTGTTAACAAATGGGACTGTGTTAGTTGCCCTCTCTACCACAGATAACAACACTGGTACTTGAGGCCATTTGACTAGAACCAAATTTAGATATGCAGAAAGCATAAATCCAATCCCATTCCTTATAATTAATGTTAATACTTCTAGACTGTCTTTGGTCAGCAGGAATCAGACATCTGCTGTTCCTTCCTGGCGTGAGGAGATCCTGACACAAGTCCATTTTAGAGTGGGTCTGGATCTTCTGCTAATATAGCATGACCTGTTGGTAAGCAGTACATCAGGGATCACCACCAGTGATAATGGCCCCTGGTGTGACTAGACCACTAGTTTCTGCAGCCGTGAACATTGCTAAGAGAGCGGACTGTGGACAGAATCTGTAGAAGTTGGCAAATATTGGCAAACATTCAAGCCACTGTCCGAGAAAAGTCATTTCTGTTACTATTACTGTTGGGTTTCAGGAAATGCTTTTAAAAGAGAAGTAGTAGTGGATGACAAATTGAGTTGGTTGGTTTTTTGGTTTTCTGTTTTCTTTTCTTTGTTTTGTTTTGTTTTCTGCTTTGTTGGGGAAACTTCTTCCAGGAGACATGAGAAATTTCAGACATTGATGCTTAACTTTGATGTGGGGAAAGGTTTGTTAATAATTCAAGAGTTCCATGGAGTTTTCGATCTAGTCCAACCCTTTCCGTTTCACAGTTGGGGCCAGGTGGTTATCCCAGTAATGTCATCCTGCTTGTTCTCATAGGTCATCCTGCTTGTTCTCATAGTTTGCTCTATTATCTACCGCTGTATATTCTAAAGGGATAAATTCAGAGCTAGCAAATCAGAAGTGGATATAACAGTTAGTGTGTTCTTTATGGGCACGTTGATTTTATCCATCATCATAGTGGAGGTGAGGCTGTGAGTTGTCATATTTAGTAAATAAAAATAGGACACCACATTAAATTTGGATTTCAGATAAACAAGGACTTTTTTTTAGCATAAAGGTTAATTATAAAATGCAATATTTGAGGCATACTTATATTAAAAGATGCCTTATTTGGTTTTCAGATTTAACTAGATGGTTCTATATTTTATTTGAACCATACTGGGGGCCCTATGAACTGGGGGAAATATATACTCAGAACCCAGGTTTCATGGGGGGAAGGTTTTATGAACAGGGTGATAGCTAGCATGGAAGTTTTAGCTTGAAGCCTTGATTTTTCTTGAAATGACCAGAACTTTGGTTCTGGTGTTGTGTAATGTGCTCTATCACAATAAAGGAATAAGAAGTGGGCAGTTTCAGTCATGGTTTTGTTTAGTAATTTCATAAACAGAAGCTCAGCTGGTATTCCTTGGGCCTTCCTGAAACCCAGCAGCTGGCATGGCTAGCCAGCACTTTTGGGGAAAGTCGTGTGGAAACAAATGAACATGGTGTTTGAGGCTGCCTGAGGAGGATGCGGGGGTCACTTCATGCAGAATGGAAAGGCCAGGCTGGAGAACGGACATGAAAGGAGCCTGTTCACCTAAACCAGGTCTAAAAAGATGTTAAAACACTGAAAGTGGAAAGTTGGTGCATACATCTATTATTTGAAGATAGGATGAATGCAGAGGAATAAATCCAAGTGACTTTCTTGTAAGTGTATTTTTGAACTGAAATGTGCTTCTTCAAGACATCACTCTGGCATGCTTATTTACTTTGAAACTTGAACCAACAAGAGCACATCAGGCTGACCCCTTGGTCTTTTCAGGGTATACTCTTATTCTTGGGGACTAGACTGGGACATCAGAATAGAGGTACACCACTTCTTTCTCGCTGTCTCTCTCTCGCTGTCTCTGCCTCTCTTTCCCTTTCCCAGTGCAAGTTGTATTTTGTGATAGTTGTAAGTGACAAAGGTTAGCTTAACAGATGAGTTAATAAAATAAAATAAATAAAATAAAATAAAATAAAGGAATGGCCCACATGTCCACTTCCTCGAGTTGAGTATTTGTGTGCCTTAACATTGAAGAGCCAAATATTTAGAAGTCCAGCTTTCTATTTTCAATTTTTTGAGGAACCTCCATGCTGTTTTCCAGAGTGGTTACACCAGCTTGCATTCCCACCAACAGTGTAGGAGGGTTCCCCTTTCTCCACATCCTCGCCAGCATCTGTCATTTCCTGACTTGTTCATTTTAGCCATTCTGACTGGTGTGAGGTGGTATCTCATTGTGGTTTTGATTTGTATTTCCCTGATGCCCAGTGATGTGGAGCACTTTTTCATGGGTCTGTTGGCCATCTGGATGTCTTCTTTGCAGAAATGTCTGTTCATGTCCTCTGCCCATTTCTTGATTGGATTATTTGTTCTTTGGGTGTTGAATTTGCTAAGCTCTTTATAGATTTTGGATACTAGCCCTTTATCTGATATGTCATTTGCAAATATCTTCTCCCATACTGTCAGTTGTCTTTTGGTTTTGTTGACTGTTTCCTTTGCTGTGCAAAAGCTTTTGATCTTGATGAAGTCCCAATAGTTCATTTTTTCCCTTGCTTCCCTTGCCTTTGGCGTTGTTCCTAAGAAGAAGTTGCTGCGGCTGAGGTCGAAGAGGTTGCTGCCTGTGTTCTCCTCAAGGATTTTGATGGATCTCCAAACAAACAAAAGCCCAGAACCAGATGGCTTCCCAGGGGAATTCTACCAAACATTTAAAGAAGAATTAATTCCTATTCTCCTGAAACTGTTCCAAAAAATAGAAATGGAAGGAAAACTTCCAAACTCATTTTATGAGGCCAGCATCACCTTGATCCCCAAACCAGACAAGGATCCCATCAAAAAAGAGAATTACAGACCAATATCCTTGATGAACACAGATGCGAAAATTCTCACCAAAATACTAGCCAGTAGGATCCAACAGTACATTAAAAGGATTATTCACCACGACCAAGTGGGATTTATTCCAGGGCAGCAGGGTTGGTTCAACATCCGCAAATCAATCAATGTGATACAATACATTAACAAAAGAAAGAACAAGAACCATATGATACTCTCAATAGATGCTGAAAAAGCATTTGACAAAGTGCAACATCCCTTCCTAATCAAAACTCTTCAAAGTGTAGGGATAGAAGGCACATACCTCAATATTATCAAAGCCATCTATGAAAAACCCACGGCAAGTATCATTCTCAATGGAGAAAAACTGAGAGCTTTTCCGTTAAGGTCAGGAACACGGCAGGGATGTCCACTATCACCACTGCTATTCAACATAGTTCTAGAAGTCCTAGCCTCAGCAGTCAGACAACAAAAAGAAATTAAAGGCATCCAAATCAGCAAAGAAGAAGTCAAACTATCGCTCTTTGCAGATGAAATGATACTATATGTGGGAAACCCAAAAGGCTCCACTCCAAAACTGCTAGAGCTTGTACAGGAATTCAGTAAAGTGTCAGGATATAAAATCAGTGCACAGAAATCAGTTGCATTTCTTTACACCAACAACAAGACAGAAGAAAGAGAAATTAAGGAGTCAATCCCATTTACAATTACACCCCAAACCATAAGATACCTAGGAATAAACCTCACCAAAGAGGCAAAGAATCTATACTCAGAGAACTATAAAGTACTCATGAAAGAAATTGAGGAAGACACAAAGAAATGGAAAAATGTTCCATGCTCATGGATTGGAAGAATAAATATTGTGAAAATGTCTATGCTACCTAAAGCTATCTACACATTTAATGCAATACCTATGAAAATCCCATCCAATTTTTTCAAAGAAATGGAACAAATAATCCTAAAATTTATATGGAACCAGAAAAGACCTCGAATAGCCAAAGGAATATTGAAAAAGAAAGCCAAAGTTGGTGGCATCACAATTCCAGACTTCAAGCTCTACTACAAAGCTGTCATCATCAAGACAGTATGGTACTGGCACAAAAATAGACACATAGATCAATGGAACAGAATAGAGAGCCCAGAAATAGACCCTCAACTCTATGGTCAACTAATCTTCGACAAAGCAGGAAAGAATATCCAATGGAAAAAGGACAGCCTCTTCAACAAATGGTGTTGGGAAAATTGGACAGCCGCATGCAGAAAAATGAAATTGGACCATTTCCTTACACCACACATGAAAATAGACTCAAAATGGATGAAGGACCTCACCGTGAGATAGAAGTCCAGCTTTCTAATTTCTAAGCATAATGGAATCACATTAAGAATGTAATGTTTGTTATCCTGACACTGATTTTATATAAGCTCATGAACATTATTTGGATGGTCAAGCTTCACAGTTGAGCCTCAGTTTTAAGCATGTGAATTATCTATGTCATTTAAGTTCTTAAACCAGCTTCCTTCTGGCATGTGCTTTTAGGCATCTTCTCTCAGCCATCAGGTTGATGTTTGTGCAAGGCACTCAAACTTTTTCTTAAGGCATAAATTTTCATATTAGTAGGAAGTTATGCAAAATAAATCTTATAGTGAATATAAATAGCACTTGTTACCCATCCTTTTGATTTATCAGTTCCATTACTATTTTTTCAAGCAGGAATTATTGAAAAATGAATAGATACACCTCATGTTTCCATTGAAAGAAATACACTAATGAGCTCCAGGATGGAATGTTAGTCTGTTACTAATTATAAATCTTCATTATTAATTTGTTACATTTATGTATTACTTCACAGCTTAAAAGTTACTTTTATTTTCATTGCCTCCCATGATACTTGGCAACAGTCCAGAGTTATTTTGATTGAGATGTACAGGGATCATTATCTTCAGCTTATTGACAAATAAAACGAGGTTCAGAAAGGTTGAGATGATTTACCAAGCACCCGATAGCTATTAAGTACTGGAGAGGGGATTAAAGTTCTAGTCTTTCTAAAAGACCGTTAGCATGGAAAATTTAAACTTGTAAATAGCAAATTTAAACCAAGTAAACAGCATACTGTGGTGAACCCCCATGTACCCATCCTCCAATCTCAACAATTGTCAGTATTCCGCCTCCTTAAATCCTCTATACCTTCACCAGCTCTTACCGCCCTGCCATGATGATGGTGTCAGTATTTATGGTTTTTAAAAGTTTACATACACTGAGAAGCACTAACCTTAGCTTTATAGCTTGGACAAACAGGGTATACCTATGTAACCTATACCCTGTGAAGATAATTCCGTCTCCTTAGAAAGTTCCCTCATTCCCCTTCTCAGTCAACTCCCCACCCTCCCTAGGTAACCACTGTTCTGGTTTCTTTTGGTTTTGTTTTTTGTTTTTTCCTACCAGAGATGAGTTTTGTGTGTTCTTAAGTTTCATAGGAGTGGACTCTTTCAGAACATACTCCTGCCTCAGGCTTCTTTCATTCAGCATCATGGTGGGGAAGCTCTAGTCTTTTGACCCCGGGTTAGGTGCTTTGTTCAGACTGGTGCTGTAGTCCTACCTCAGAGCTACGGAAAGATGACTTCCTGATTGATACCCCGAGAAAACCCAGGTCCTGGCCTCATGTCATCATTGCTTAAGCTCACAGAGGGAGACGAACAGTTTTTCTTGACGTATGAAGTACCCATCATTCCCTCCAGTGAGAGCAGATTCTGTTTGGAAGGTTGGTGGTGGAGGAGTTGCTGCACCATGAAATATTTGCCTGTAGCTCACCAAGTCATTCACTTATACGGAATGCTTCTCCACCCCTGAGGTCCCCTCCCTACTAATTTCCCCTAATGTGTCTGCCTATATGTTTTTGGAGGCCTCTTGATCAAATTCCATTTGAGCTTGTGCTGATTTTTTTAAGGTCAAGTACCAATAATTGTAAAAATCAGAAAGCCATTTACCTGTCTCCTCATTTTTAATGGGATTACTTGACAGTTTAGTTTTGCTAATTAAGTAGAAGGGGAATGATCAAAATAGTGGTTAAATTACTGTACCCAGAGCTTGCATTTCATTTCATTTCATTTCATTTCGTTTCATTTGAAAGAAATCCATGGGAACTCAACAGTAGAATTAGAGCCAAATGTGGTTTTCTTCTGTAGGGAATTTTCTTTGAACTCTTTAACTCAATTATCTCTGTTTTACGTTACAGAAGGACAACATAGACCAAAAATAAAATAAAATAAAATAAAAGCAGAATTACCCTTGCATGTCACTCTTAGGAGATATGTGTGTAAGAGTTTATATAGGGAAGGCTCATAAGTAGAGCCGTGAACCCAGCGATGAACTAATTTATAGGTGCCTCTGGCTCCTATGGCAGACGGTTTCTTTCCCAAAGAAAGTTTATATACTAACGTTGCTGAATTACTTGTAGTTTCTTTAACTGATTGAAAAGAAGAGAGTCTGAAAGGTAAAATTAACTTTGACTTTATTCCATTTGCTCTTTGTGTTCGGTTTGAGTCAACAGTGGATGATTCATTTCCCTGTGAACCCTTCGAAGGATGTGGCTGGCTTTGGGGATCACAGCATTGAGGACCCTTGCTGAGATCCTGGTCACTTATTAGGCAGTACTGCTTGGCGATCTTCTGAATCTGACCTTTTCCTTCAGTTATTGGCTGGAATGCTTCCATAAGGAGAAACTCTTCTGTATCACCTTCTTGCTTATCCATTACAAGGAGCAAGCTTGTAATAGAAAAGCAAGATGGGACGCCTGGGTGGCTCAGTTGGTTAAGCGGCTGCCTTCGGCTCAGGTCATGATCCCAGCGTCCTGGGATCGAGTCCCACATCGGGCTCCTTGCTCAGCAGTGAGCCTGCTTCTGCCTCTGCCTGCCTCTCTGTCTGCCTGTGCTCGCTCCTGTGCTCTCTATCTGACAAAAAAAAAAAAAAAAAAAAAAAGAAAAGCAAGATACATGCTGATTCTTTCTCTTTCCTTACCAGTTTCAAAGTGAGTTGGTTAACTGGCTTCCTCTAAAAGTGACCAGTAACTTTTTAAGTGAATTTATGGATTTAAACACATTTGATTTGTTTGAATCCATTTGCAATCATTATTCTGTTTGATGATCAAATTACCCAATTTTTGGCTCTACCCTCTTCTAACTGGCCTCAGAATTGTGTATATAGTATACATGTGTGTGTACATGTATTAGTCAATTATCCACATATTTATCTCTCTACTTATTTATTTAGAATGTGGTTGATAGACAAGATGTTCCAGGCTCATTGTACTTTTTATTCCCAGACCTCAATTCAGCCATTTCTCTAAGGAGCTCTAGTTCCTTTTGATGGAAATAGTATTTCAAGACACAATATGAACTCTAGGGGTGGTGATTGCTGCTGGTGAGTCATTATTTCTAGGTCCTTCCAGGGCATAAATTTAGGAAATTAAGCACATTGCTTCATGAGTTTGAACTTCCAATTTGAATTAAAGTTTACTAAGAAATGATGATTGTTTGGGAAAGTGTGAAGTGAATAACCAAGGACTGTACAATAATGGATAAGAGGCTAAGGAAATAATTTTAAAATTATAGAAAATGAAACTGCAAAGGGATCTTGAAATATCTGGTTTTCTGCCTACTTCTTTGCCCTTTCACAAAAGCTACATTTGAACATGTCTGAGTAGAGAAAAGGATCAAGAAGGTGAAGCTCAAATCTTAGTCACTGGCTTCAGCCGGACAGGAAATGGCTGGACGCCTTGATGTGAAGTGATTTATGTGAAGTGAGGAGATCAGAAAACACATATGGCAGTTCAAATGGAAAACTTGGTATTGAGTGAATTTCAGCTTCAGTTGACCCTCCTTCAACTATTTTCGCACTTCGAACTTTTTCTTGGAAAAGGGATTTTATCTTTAGAAATGAGATATTTGGTGTGTGAAAACAAGGCAAAATTAACCACCAGCAAGCCACTCATACCCATGGTGGTTTGGTTCTGTTTTCCTTCATAGTCAAGAAAGCTCCTGGTCTTAACTTGAATGTTGTTGTTGTTATTTGCGAGGCAGTGTGTAAGACATTTCGACATCTATTTTGTATTCTACAGGGTGGACGCAAGAGGCCCAGGCTTCAGTGTCCCCTGGTTAGTGTGGAAGGCGTATGTGTTCATGTACACATTCAATATCTAAGGCAAAACATTACACATATGCATGTTATTACCATAATTAGAGATGCAAACATGAATATTTTACTGATTCCAAAGGAAGATTCAGAGTTAAATACAGATGTAAATTTTTGTTCTTTGCTAGGAAAACTGCTTATAAAAGTTTAAAATGCCAGTCTCAAAAGTATGTCTGTTTTCACATTGAGTATCTACAATAAATGAAGTAAATGTGTTAAATATTCTCAGTTGTTTTAGTATTAAATATTATCTAATGCTTCTTGCAAAAGGGAATTGTTTTTGATGGGGAAAAATTCATATATGCCAGCTTTTTGAAAAAGATTTATTTATTTATTTGAGAGAGAGAGAAAGAGCATGAGCGGTGGGGAGGGGCAGAGAAAGAGGTAGAACCCAGCTCGCCTCTGGGAGCCTGATGCGGGGCTCGATCCCAGGACCCTAGGATTGTGACCCGAGCTGAAGGCAGACCCTTAACTGACTGAACCACCAGCTTTTAAGGTTAGTAACAACATGTTAGCAAAACTCTATTTCATTATTCTTATTCAGAATCTGTCTCCAAGGAAAGCATTTCATGAATCAAGATACATAAATGAAGTGTTGTTTATGTTTATTTTAAACTTAATATTCATATTTAAAGAAGAAATGTTAATATTTTGAAAGCAGCATCAGTGAAATGCAATGTTGTAGCAACAAGTTTCCTTTTGATATATTTCTAAAAAGATTTATTTATGAGAGAGAGAGAGCGCAAGTGAGCAGCGGTAGGGGGCAGAGGAAGAGGGAGAGAGAGAGAATCTCAAGCAGATTCCCCACTAATCAGGAGCCCCACAAGAAGCCTGATTCGACAACCCTGAGGTCATGACCTGAGCCAAAATTAAGAGTCAGAGGCTTAACCAGCTGAATCACTCAGGCACCTCCTTCTCTTGATATTTCAAAGAAATATAACTTAATAGCCTCCCTTTCTAAGCTTATGAGATCCAGTTGATTAAAGATGGAAGAGGCTGGCCTTCATTAAAATTAAAAACTTCTCCTCTGTGAAAGATAATGCCAAAGAAATGAGAAGACAAGCCAAAAGCTTAAGAGAAAATGTTTGTAAAAGATATATTTGATAAAGGACTATTACCCAAAATATACAAAGAATTCTTGAAACCGAACAATAAGAAAATAAACAACCTGATTTAAAAATGGGCCAAGGACCTTAACAGATAACCTCACCAAAAAAGAGATATAGATGGTAAATAAGCATATGAAAAGACACTCCACATCATATGTCATCAGGAGAATACAAATTGAAACAATAATGAGATACCACAGCACTCCTTTTAGAATAAACAAAACTCCAGAACACTGATAATACCAAATGCTGGTGAGGATATGGAGTAACAGGAACTCTCATTTGTTGATGTTGGTGGGAATGTAAAATAGTATTGGTTGCTTTGGAAGAAAGATCGGCAGTTTTTTACAAAGCTAAACATAACATACTCTTACTATATGATCTGCGGTCACTCGTTGGTAGTTACCCAAAGGAGTTGAAAACTTATGTCCACCTAAAAACCTGTACAGGAATGTTTATTGAAGCTTTATTCATAATTACTAAAACTTGGAAGCAACCAAAATGTCCTCCAGTAAATGAATGTTTCCATGGAATATTATCCAGCACTAAAAATAAATGAGCTATTGGGTACCTGGGTGGCTCAGTTGGTTAAGCGACTGACTGTCTTTGGCTCAGGTCATTATCCTTGCGTCCCAGGATCAAGTCCCACATCAGGATCCCTGCTCAGTGGGGAGTCTGCTTCTCCCTCTGACCCTCCCCCCCATGCTCTCTCTCTCTCATTCCCTCTCTTTCAAATAAATAAATAAAATCTTAAAAAAAAAAAAAAGAAATGAGCTATCAAGTCATGAAAAGACACACAGGGAGCTTAAATGCATATTGCTAAGTGAAAGAAGCCAATCTGAAAAGGCTACATACTGATTCCAACTATAGGACATTCTGGAAAAAGTAAAACTATGAAGGCAGTGAAAAGGTTAGTAGTTGCTCAGGGGTCAGAGCGGTTGGGCGGGGAAGGGATGAACAAATGGACGCAGAGGATTTTTAGGGCAGTGAAAATACTCTCTAAATTATTGTGATGGTAGATGTCATTATACATTTGTACAAAGCCATAGAGTGTACAATAACAAGAGTGAACCAGAATTTAAATTATAGACTTTGGGCGCTTGTGATGTGTCAGTATGGGTTCATCAGTTGTAGCAAATACATGAGTCTGGTGGACAATGTTGGTAAAGGGGAAGGTGTGCCCATGTGGCTGTGGGCGCTCGTGGGAAGTCTCTGTACTTCCTCCTCAATTTTGCCGTGAACCTAAAACTGCTCTAAGAAATAAAATCTTAATTTTAAAAAGTTCTGGGAGGAAAAAAAAAAGGTGCTAGAAAATAATTGGAATCCTAGGGTTTCTAGGATTTCTCAGTGTTTCTTGAAATTCATAAGTTGGGAAATATGGAATAGAGGTGAAGAATCAGAATTGAAATTCAGAGTTGGAGAAAGTATGTCCAAATCCCATATGATACTCAGTATACCCAGCGCTTGGTACTTATCTTATCAGGAGTTCCATACTCGGTCTTTTGTAAGATACATTTGCAAATTTATAATGGAAATGGAACCTGTGTTAGTGTGATCCTGGACAAAAGTACAGCTAGAATAAATAGACTATGGGAGCTGGAAGGAGTTTTGTGATCATCTGATAGCCTAACATCTTCAGTCTGTAAATAAATAGACCAAGCCCCAGAGTCACTGCTCAGTGACTTGCAAAGCAACATACTTCAAAGCAGCAGGGCTGTGACTAGAAACCCAGACATCCAACACCTAGTCAGTGTGTTTTTTAGCTGTATTGGGATGCTTGGTAATCAAGCCTTTCTCTCTATGACCATATGTCTTTCACACCTTGGTTAGGAAGGCTGGGGCTTGCAGAGATGCTCAGGTATGGGTATATGTGTACTTTATACATGAGACCCAGAAATTCTCAGTACCTTCTAAAATGATGATGATCAACTTAAACTTGACCTCAGGATATCCTTGAAGCCTCTGACGTTGTAGCCTTTCACCAAGAGCTTTTTCCTCTTGTTGGTGAGAGTCACACTAACCCATATTTAGAACAGAGGACAGGACTGTTGCCTGGTAACAGGAGGCTCAGGGAGCTGTCCAGAGTGGGTGGGCCTCCTTACATGATGACCCACAGTTGGGCTGCACAAGGAACTCTCTTCTAACACTGTTTTAAGCAGTGAATGCTTTGTTCCTTAAGGTTTTCCGGTTATTCTTGAGTTATGGAAATGATCGAATGAGGGAAAAGGAAAATCCATAAACATATAAAAAAGTAAATCAAGTCCCTTGAAATTACTTGGTTGGTGGCATTGTTCCATCATATAAATGTCCCAAACAGATCATCAGGCCAATACTGTGGATTTATAAGGCATTGTCTCCTTTAATAATTGGACTATAATGTATTTGGTCTGCAGGCAGTATTGCTCTGTGGGTAGGTGTGAGCCTGTCACAATAATTATGTAATCTCTAAGGGGTCCATGGGCCGTAGGTAGGGAATCACTGCTAGGCAGCTCAAGGGGGGTGTGAAAATTCAAGAGTATTATCAGTGGGACACAGTAGGGTTTTTTTTTAATATGTTACTTTTTTAGAATTTTATACTGACTGTTTCTGTTAAAAAAATGTGTGAGTGTGTGTGTGTGTGTGTGTATACAAAATGACTAAATACAGCCCCTGAAGTTTGCACAGAACCATTTAATTTAGTTCAGACCGTTTCAAGTTGTAGGACTGACTAACCCACAGTTGTATGAGAGGTCATGGAATCTTTGATTTGAAAGATTCAGGCCAGCTCTTGGAAGTGTGGCAACATTCGGGGGGCAAGTGTGAGCAGGTCAGCATGCTTCCCTGCTGTCACTGGCCCCCATCTAACAAGACTGCAGCATGTACGCACTGGATTTTTTTTTTAAGATTTTGTTTATTTATTTGATAGAAAGAGACATAGCAAGACACAGGGAGCCTGCTGCAGGGGTCCATCTCAGGACCTTGGGATCATGACCCGAGCCAAAGGCAGACACACCCAGTGGCTGAGCCACCCAGGCACCCCTCGCACTAGACTGTTTATTCCCACCAACATTCACATATTGAATTCCTAACCCCAAAGGATGGCATTGGGAGATGGGCCTTGGGAGCTGATTAGGTCCTGAGGATGAAGACCTCATGAACGGGAGCTGATTAGGTCCTGAGGACGGAGCCCTCATGAACAGGATCAACGCCCTTTGAAAAGAGACCTCTCAGAACTCCCTTGGCCCTTCCACCTTGTCTAAGCCAGACAGTCCCTGGTATTTCAGTCTAGCAGCCCGAATGGACAAAGTCAGGGTACTGGGTCCTTCAACCTTTCTCTTTCACTTTCTTTGTCTCTTGCTCCCCTTCCCTCTTCTACCCTTTTCATCACCCCTTTCCATTCCTTTTTCACTTCTTTCCCCACTTTGTGCTGCAGATGTTTGAGCATCGTGTAGCCGTGGGAAGTTTACACTAGTGGTTAAAACGTGCACCTAAAAAGAGATCACAGAAATCTCTGTCTGCAAAACTTGCTTCAAATGCTGGGGCAAGAATGTGGTACTATGAGATGCTGATAGAGAGAGGGCCTCCGCCCCCAGGATCAGAGAACATTCCCTGGGGACTGACCTTTGGGCTGAACCGGGATTAACTAGATGATGAAGAAAGGGAAAGAAGTGTTTTCCACGCAGAGCAAGCAGAATATGCTTCAAGAATAGAAAGGAGGCATAACATGGGCTGGGTGGGGCAAGGAGAAATCGCTCTGAGGTTTGCAGGGCTGCCTGTTTGGAATTCTGGTCTCAAGCCTAATCCTCAATCCTTCTGTGAAATGCGTTTTTGTGCCCAGATGATTCAGGGACTACATTGCCCCCAGTGGACTGCATATATGTGATCTCTGATTTATGGGATGCCACTGCTTCTATGGCTCTTCACTGACAGTGTCAGTCAGCCGGAGCTGGTGCTAATGGAAGCTGGCCACACACTAGGTGGCTTAAACAATAGACGCTTCTTTTCTCACAGTTCAGAAGCTACAAGTTCAAGATCACGGTGCCATCGGCGTTGATTTCTAGTGAGGACTCTTTCTGGCTCATGGATGGCCGTCTTTTCCCTGTGTCCTCACATGGTTTTTGTGTGAGCTGGAGTGGGAGGGGGGACGAGAGACAGATTGATCTCTATTGTCTCTTCCTCTTCTTATAAAATGCCAGTCCTGTCTGATTAGGGCTTAATCAGACCTAGGGCTTAATCAGACTTCTGACCTCCTTTGACCTTTATCACCTCCCTCACATCCCTAGATCATATCCAAGTACAGCCATGTTGAGGGTTAGAGCTTCAACATGAATTATGTGGGGATGTATTTTTAGTATGTCTCACTGACCTGTCACAACCTGGAACATGACTTCTTTTTTTAATCTTATTTATTCATTTGACAGAAAGAGTAAGAGAGAGAGAGAGAGAGACCATAAGCAGGGGGAGCAGCAGGCAGAAGGAGAAGCTGGCTCTCTGCTGAGCAGGGAGTTTGATGTGGGGCTCGATCCTGGGACCCTGGGATCATGACCCGAGCAGAAGGCAGGCACCTAACCAACTGAGCTACCCAGTCGCCCCTGGAGCATGACTTCTGATGATTGTCCCCAGGATAATACCTCATGATTTACAGTGGGCAGGTATCTCAGAGGAGAACAGAAGAGTAAAGGCCTGCGGCATTTGGGCTCGCCCCTTTGAATACCAGGGAGAGAACCAAACAGAAACCGATTCTGCTGAGTCCACACGCTCTGGCACAAAGCCATAGGGCCTGTGGTAGATCAGCTTGCTCCGTCTCTGAAGTGGGCGTAGCGCTTGTGATGGCAGCTGGTGCTCAGCGGGTCAGTAGGAAAATCAACAGGAAGCCTGACTGCATGGAGAGAGGCTGAGACTTCCAGATGCAACCTGCAGCCTTGTGACTTCAGGCGCTAACAGGTGGCTTTAGGAATCACGTGAGACCTGCCATCTGTAACAAGACAATAGAGAAGAAAATGATGAAACTACAGTCATCCGCGGTTCTTGTCCTTTGGGTCAGATCCATGGTAGCTGTTGTTAAGTATATTCAGTTGTAGGGCCCATGCTTTTTCTGGAACTTTTAAATGAATGACCCTTGGAAAAGTCCCATTAAAAAAAAACATACTGGGGAGATGAGTAGCATGACATCCTACATGTCATTCTTGGGTATTTTCTGGGCATCTGCATACGTATGGCATCCGCAGGACTGTGAGCACTGTGGGAAGAGGAAGCCAAAGAAGCGGGGCTGGTTTTTTGTTTTTGTTTTTGTTTTTTTTGCCAATGCATCGAAAGCTATCAAAGCAAGGTTTATTATTTTCTCCTCAATGATGCGAGTCTATTGATTACATCTGTACTTTCCCCACTTGACCTCTTCCATATTCTTTTTTCTTAATTTTTTTTAAGGATTTTTATTTATTTATTTGAGAGAGAGAGATGGTGGACGGTCAGAGGGAGAGGCAGACTTCCTGCTAAGCAGGGAGCAGCCTGATGTGGGACTCAATCCTGGGACTCCAGGATCATGACCTGAGCTGAAGGCAGTTACCCAACCAAGTGAGCCACCCAGAAGTCCCCATATTCTTATTATAGGATTCTACAATAGGATGAATCATATAGAATGGATTTCATTCTATTATTGGCTGAAAGGGTTAATGAAAGAAAGAAAACTTAGAATAGCGTAAGCCACATCCTACACTCTACTAGTAGATAGAGCTTATGTAAATACAGACCTGTACTATCTGAAGTGTTTGACAGGTTTACAGGCTTCCTAGGAGGCAGGAAAAGGTGAAAATCTGAAGAAAAGAACATTGGACAGGAAACACAAGGCCGAGAGAAGTACTATGGTGATGATAGATGAATAAACAAGAAATTATTGAACACATGCTGGGTATGAGACTGTGCCTGGCATGCAAGGGCATAGAAGGATTTAATACAACCAGGGAATTTATGTTTTAAGATAGACTGGATATAAATTTGAGTGAAATATAAAATCATCACATAATTGAAAAAAAGTACGAATAAGATGTCAGAAGGTGGTATTTGATTTATCACCAAATGAAGAGTGCTACCGATGAAGTGATTTTTCTCCACTAGCATCCAAACTCTGTAACAGCAAGGACCACCAAGGGCATGTTGGCAATGGTTAGTATAGTGGTAGGCATTCATTTAATTAATCAAGGCAAGGGAACACAACTTTTGGGGGGGGTATTTTTAAAATTTGTTTCCATTTTTTTTTATTTCTTTTCAGTGTTCCAGCACTCATTGTTTGTGCATCACACCCAGTGCTCCATGCAATACGTGCCCTCCATAATACTCACCACCAGGCTCACCCAACCCCCCATACCCCTCCCCTCCAGAACCCTCAGTTTGTTTCTCAGAGTCCACAGTCTTTTTATTTTTATTTATTTTTTTAAAAGATTTTATTCATTTACTTGACAGACAGAGATCACAAGTAGGCAGAGAGGCAGGCAGAGAGAGAGAGAGGAAGGGAAGCAGGCTCCCTGTCGAGCAGAGAGCCTGATGCGGGGCTCGATCCCAGAACCCTGGGATCATGACCTGAGCCGAAGGCAGAGGCTTTAACCCACTGAGCCACCCAGGCGCCCCTCCACAGTCTTTTTAAAGGAAGGATGACATTTTTTGCTTGTTTGTTTAAAAGGTATGACTTATGTACAATGAAGTATAGGCTTAGGTTATACTTAAACATAGACTCAATTAATTCTCGCTGTATCCATGCATAAAGCCACCTCCAGAAGAAGACTGAGCACATTTCTTGCACACGTCTTTCAGTCTGTACCAACCCAGTGTAGCTGCCTTTCTGACTGCTGTCCCTGCACGATAATTCAGCCAGTCTTTGAACTTCACACACATGGAATTATACAAGCATACAACTCCTTGTGTTGAGATTCGTCCCCGTTGTTGCTTGTTCTTGCAAGCGTCGGTCATTCATTCTGGTTCATTTCTGTGTATTATTCTTAGTAGGCCTTGGGCTTATTTCAGGTTTGGTGCTGGTAGGAATACAGCTGCTGTGAACATGGTCAGATTTGTCTTTTGATGGACGTCAGCACTCCCTTCTCTTGAGTGTCTCTCCAGGAGTGGAACTGGTGGGTCACAGAGTATTACTACCTTGAGCAGATTTGTCCAGCATTTTTCCAAAGTGCTCATCCCAACTTAATTCCCCCCAACAATGTAAAAGAATTTGACTACAGATTCTAAATTGGTTTTATAGGTTTCGTGAAAGGTCATTCAAAACTTACAAAGACCCTAGTCATTACAATCCAAGGGAATGAGGGAGGGAATGCATTTTTTTTCTCAGTGTTAGTATTGCTCATGTTTCCACACTCAAAACTCTCGGATCCAACGTAGGCATTCAGTCAGTATTTGAGTGGATCCTGAGATAGGTCCACAGTTTAGGAAAGAAGATGAATATGATAGTATAGCCTAGTGACAACTAATTATTGAGTTCTGACCTTCACAGATACCAAGGCTTTCAGCTTTATCCCTTGCCAGTTTCATGATGTCATTCCTTCTACAGTTCTAATTGAGTCTGCTCTGTGCCAAGAACTCCTGTCCTACTGTTGCTGCTGAATAAAATTAAGGATGTCAGGCAAGGCCCACAACAACACGGTTGCTGGTCCAGGATGGGTTGGTGACTGAGTGGGATGGGTTTGTGGACTACACCATGGTAAGGGGAGCCTATGATAGGGCCTTGCAGCACGGTTGAGCATGGGGTCAGGTCAGGTCTGTAACAAGCAGAACGGGAAGTAGGCAGTAAATGCTTTCCAAGAAATTCTTCTGTTTGGTTCTCTTATAAAGGAATAGGAAGAACCACCAAGCATGACCAGGGGTAATTTGAGTCTCGAATACACACATGCAGTGTGACTGTTGAGCAAAGCTTCTTTAAAAGCTAACATTTGGGGACACCTGGGTGGCTCTGTAGTTTAAGCATCTACCTTTGGCTTGGTTCATGATTCCCGGGGTCCTGGGGTTGAGCTCCACATGAGGCTCACTGCTTAGCGGGGAGCCTGGTTCTCCCTCCTCCACTCCCCCTGCTTGTGTGCCTTCTCTCTGTGTCAAATAAATAAGTAAATAAAATCTTCAAAATAAATAAATTAATGAAGTAATAAAAGCTAACATTGGGCACATGCTATATACCAGGCATTCTTCTTTTCTCATTATTGCAGCCCTATGCAATGGGTATGCTTACAGCCCCATTTCACAGATAAGGAAAGCAAGGAACAGAGAAAAGATACACCTTAGCCAAAGTCATACAGCTAGAGATGAGAAGAGCAGGATTTGAATCTAGGTGCTTCCAGGGACTGGGTTCTTAGCCACTCACTGCCCAACAGTTGTCTGTTAGGGTACTTTAAACTTCTAAATGCATAATATTTATTTCTATGAACCTCATAAAGGTTGGGTATTTGAAATGAACATTTTACTCATTTTTAGCATGTCATTTCTCCCTGGATGGTTTTGCAAACTTGTAGTCTGAAGAAAGTTTGACATATAGAGGTAATAGAATCATCCAAGGATCTCAGCTTTTGAAAAGAAAAAAAATCTTTTTTTTGTAAAGATTTTGTTTATTTATTTGACAGACAGAGATCACAAGCAGGCAAACAGGCAGGCAGAGAGAGAGGAGGAAGGGAAGCAGGCTCCCTGCTGAGCAGAGAGCCCAATGCGGGGCTCCATCCCAGCACCCTGGGATCAGGACCTGAGCCTAACTAAGGCAGAGGCTTTAATCCACTGAGCCACCCAGGCACCCCGAAAAGAAAAATTTTAACCTAGTGTTAGTTGATCTGTATCAGAAGGTCTGTAAATTAGCAGCCAAACATACTATTCAATAACGTCTCCATATTTTTGCATAAACTATGGTGTATGCCATGAGAACTAAAGGATAATTCTGAAATCCAGAAATCTGAGAGCTGGAAAACCCTTGCATGCAATTACCAGTGGAGTGGTGTGTGCGGCACTAGGTCCTGAACATGTGTCACTTGTAATCTTCCTAGCAACTTGAACTAGGTTTTATTACATCCCAGAAGCCCACTTTTCAGATGCAGAAACTGAGGATCAGAAAATCCTGCCTGGTTTCATAGCTAGAAAGCACCATCACGGGGATTTGAACTAAGCCTGTTTGACCCTAAGACCACGCTCTTTCCTTGATAACACGCTCTTCCCAAAGAGTGCCCAAAGGAGGCACTCGATTTCAAGGAAATTGCTGCTCTGAGATAACATAGCTCACCCTGCTATCCCATCCATTTTTTTTCAGTCTATGGCATTGAATTAAATTTCCAGAAGAATAGCTTTGAATTGTAATGGATGGCATAGTTCCCTGTCTCAACATTTTACAGTGTAGTCTGATTTTACTGACAATACTATCTATCTAAATACAGGGCGCCTTGGTGGCTCAGAGGGTTAAGCCTCTGCCTTCGGCTTAGGTCATGATCTCAGGGTCCTGAGATCGAGCCCTGTATCGGGCTCTCCCCTCAGCAGGGTGTCTGTTTCCCCCTCTCCCTCTGCCTGCCTCTGCCTGCTTGTGATCTCTCTCTGCCAAATAAAGAAAAAAAAAATCTATCTATCTAAAGACAGCAAACTTTGGACCTAATAGACCTGATTTAGTTGTCAAATTTTTTTGTGTGTGTGTGGTCTCATGAGCAAACAAGGAAGTTACTATGGAAACCAAATAGAAACCCAGATGAACTGATAACGGTAAGAGGCCTAAGAAATTGGGCAGCTTGAAATAATTCCATCCAAGTAGCACAGGGGATAAAAGAGAAGGACTTGGGGTGCCTGGGTGGCTCAGTGGGTTAAAGCCTCTGCCTTTGGCTCGGGTCATGATCTCAGGTCCTAGGATCGAGCCCTGCATCTCTCTCTGCTCAGTGGGGAGCCTGCTTCCTCCTTTTTCTCTCTCTCTGCCTGCCTCTCTGCCTACTTGTGATGTCTGTCAAATAAATTTAAAAAATATATCTTTAAAAATAAATAAATAAATAAATAAATAAATAAGAGAAGGACTTGAAGGGAAATTAGGCCAGAGTTATTTAGTTAAGTCATATATACAGATTATACAAACCTGATACTTGTTTAGAGTCTGTTTTATCATTTAACCCGTTGTGTGATTTATGACGATACCACTGACAATGTTTACCTAATTTGTTAACCTAGATTTTAAACCTTGACCTCCATTTGCATATGGTAGTTATATTTGTACTTTAAAAGAATAATACAGGGACGCCTGGGTGGCTCAGTTGGTTGGGCAGCTGCCTTCGGCTCAGGTCATGATTCCAGCGTCCTGGGATCGAATCCCACATCGGGCTCCTGGCTTGGCGGGGAGCCTGCTTCTCCCTCTGCCTCTGCCTGCCACTTTGTCTGCCTGTGCTCACTCTCTCTCTCTAACAAATAAATAAATAAAATCTTAAAAAAAAAGAATAATACATTATATGTTAATTTAAAAAAAAAAGACAAGCAATGAAAAAAAAAGAATATATGTAATAGTCATTTTAAAGGCAAGTGGGATGAAACAACTAGTCTCCTGCTCTCTGCCCTCAGGGATTCAGTTGCCATTCCAGTAATCCAAGAGACACCAGCAATGTGATATTGGAGACCAAATGTTCCAAATGTCACTGATATAAAAGCCATATCAGGTGGAGCACCCAACAGGAATTTCCCATTAGCACGACTCTGAGTCAGCCATCCCAGTGAGAGTGTCCTTTCCCGTGGGTTTAGGGCTTAGGTCATGTATTCTTGCAGGATTGGGGGCTTAGGGAAATTACTTATGTCTAGGAGTGCATATGAGAACTCATTTATGTAACCATTTGTAAACTGAGTAGGCAGAGCAATGTCCTCTGTGAACGGATGCCTGTGGACAGTGGGCAGCTGTCCAGTGGTCTGGTGAGAACATACAGATCGGCACAGCCCCACAGCATCACCCCAGAGGGAAGCCAGTCTTTCCCTCAGGATCCAGTAAGCGTTTGAACGTACGCCATCCTAGTGGCCTGTTAGGGCTCGTGAACCTCTGCCCAGTTCGTGTCAGACTGCCAGGGTTTGGGGGTTCTTTGGTTGCTGTTTCTTTCTCTTGGCTTTTGTGAGTTCTGTTACATATCAGATTATCTTATTTTTGCATTTTGGTCCTTGCATATTTAGAGTATAAGGCATATTAGACATGATGATTAAAATGATCATTATAGGGGCACCTGGGTGGCTCAGCCATTAAGCATCGCCTTTGGCTCAGGTCATGATCCCAGGGTCCTGGGATGGAGCCCTGCATCGGGCTCCCTGCTGGGCTGGGAAGCCTGCTTTTTCCTCTCCCACTCCCCCACAGGTGTTCCCTCTCTTCCTGTCTGTCTCTATCTCTCTGTCAAATAAATAAATAAAATCTTTAAATAGAATAAAATAATTGTTATATACACAGGTCTTGAGAACTCTTTAAACAAAGCCCAAAAAGCAACCAGTATTTTGAGTCTGTAGCAGAGGAAATGCAGATCGGCTGTCTGATGATTTCTGTAACTGGAAAGTACATTATCAGTTACATGAGTAAAAGGGAAGCTTTTAATGCACCGCTGTTCGTCGTTGTTGGTGAGTCACTGGATGGTAAATGTGAAAGGCATTTTCTTTGCCCTAGGAGTAGTGTTAAAATTCTCATCTCTCAACTTCATATTGTGCTGTGGTATGGTTGGGCTTATGAGAATGAGCCAGATGTGGACATTACCCTCAAAGAGCATCCAGTCTGGGGAAGAAAGGACACGTGTCTCAAGAACTCTGATCACGATGGACAGAGGAAAGTCCATGAGGTACTGAGCAAGGATTGTGAAAGTTAAGAACCTGGAGGATTCCTTCTAGCTCAGCCATAGGAAGTGGCTCCCTGTCGGGGTCTTTACCTCCCACACGGGGTGTAAAGGAAGGGCAGGATTGAGATCTTAGGGATGTGAGGGGAAGACTGTTTTTTTTTATTTTTAAAGATTTTATTTATTTATTTGACAGACAGAGATCACAAGTAGGCAGAGAGGCAGGCAGAGAGAGGGAGGAAGCAGGCTCCCTGCAGAGCAGAGAGCCCGATGTGGGGCTCGATCCCGGGACCCTGGGATCATGACCTGAGCCAAAGACAGAGGCTTTAACCCACTGAGCCACCCAGGCGCTCCTGGGGAAGACTGTTTTAGTTAGAGGAGACACACACAGTGGATGAAGAGTGGGTACGTCTAGAGGAAATGGCTAGGAGCTCTGTTTAGTTGAAGATTTCAAGAAGCCCGTCACAGAAGATAAAGTCAGCTGGAGTTGGGTCACGGGGACCTTTAACAGTAGGGTAAGGAATTGGGGTTTATTCTCTGTTTTCTTCATTTCAGATTCTAACACAAGTGTGTTACTTCACAGTCTGATAAGTATGAACATTAGTAAAAAAGTAAAGTATTCCTTTTGGTAGTTTGTGGGAAAATACAAAAATAATGTTACACAGTTAAAGGGAGATGGGTCAAAATGGCTTTTTGAGGCTGAAATTTTTCCGTAGAGGCAGTGCTAAATATATCACAGAATCCTATCACTAAAGTGGAAGTCACCTACCCTTATTTTGATTCCTTAGGTTCAACAATGTTATGATCTACATTTCATAGCAGGGTTTTTGTGTGTGTGTGGTTTTTTGTTTTTGTTTTTGCCAGGTGGGTGGTGCTAAAATGCCCAATATCCCATTTCTCTGGCAAACAAGCTGGTTTGTTTGAAATATGAGTCATTAAGCTCCTTTATCTTTCCTCCCAATTTCCTACTTAGCATTTCCCCTTTATATTGTACTTTGTAAGCAGTGAGGTGGCTCACTGATTTGCTGCCCATGAAGGAGCAGCTCTGGTCTTTTTTCTATTCAAAGGAATTATTTTAGTCTCCCTGTGATGTGCCTTGGAAATATTCTGAGCTGATATTTTTAGCTATTGGAGGCTAAAAGGAAAAAAAATTTGAATTTTATGAGATAGGTTTGAAATACTTTTCACTTGATAAAAACATTAGTGCAAAGGGCTATCTTTGTTAGTGTTCTCTGGCTAATTAGCTCTGTTGACAAAGCTTGAGGCTTATATAGCAAGGTCAGTTAGTTTTACTCTGTGATTATCTCTCAGAACCTCTAGTCCTGGCCATTGATTTCAATAAATAATTATAATAATAGTAGGCACTTACATAGCTTTAAGTGCTATACATATAAACGCATTTAATTTTTAGAATAATCCTAAATAATAGGTATTGTTGCTGTCTCCATCTTTATAGATCAAGAAATTGAGAAGCTATGTGATTGGCCCAGGGTCCCCTTACTGGTTACTGGCTGAGCCGGGATTTGAATGCAGGCACTTGGGATCCTGGGTCTTTACTCTTGATTTCATTAAAATCTAAGGACACCAGTAAGAATGTCCCTAGACTTAGGGTAAGCACTATTTGTGTTTAAACATTTAAGGCTATTTATTTTGTATAGCAGAAAGCTTTGATTTAAGAAATTTCAGACCAGGGGTGCCCTGGTGACTCGGTTAAGTGTCTGCCTTTGGCTCGGGTCATAACCCCAGGGTCCTGGGATTGAATTCTGCATTGGGCTCCTGTTTCTGCCTCTGTTTGGTGCTCCCCCTGTTTGTGCTTTCTCCTTCTCTCTGTCAAATAAGTTAAAAATCTTTTAAAAACTTTCTATGTTATGCTATAGATACCAGAAATCTATTTAGTGTCTCTCTTGTTGCCCACAAATACATAGTTGGACACTTGGGCGAGACTTCACGGTGGTGACATTTGAGCCCTGAGCCACGACTTCGAGGATGTTCAGTGGTTCAGCAGGCAGAAAAAAGCACCAGAGTCTATGGGAACAGCACATGCAAAAGCTCAGAGGTGGGATGGGATTCAATGTGCATGTTTGGAGGAAAATAGGATGTCCGGTGTATCTGAAACAGGGTGGAAGTCAAGCAGATGCTGTATAAGGCTGCAGATTGTATCCTGCCGAGGAGTTAACATCATCTTCTCAGATGATGAATTTCATTTTGATCAAGGACTCACAAATTTTTATATCCAGTTTCAGAGGGTTCCCAGGTGTTCTGATGCTCACCTGTAGGTTCATAGGCCCCTTTTCCCCAAGCCGTAGAATAATTAAGAATCAGGAATAAGGGGCACCTGGGTGGCTCAGTGGGTCAAAGCCTCTGCCTTTGGCTCAGGTCATGATCCCAGGTCCTGGGATCGAGCCCCGCATCGGGCTCCCTGCTCAGCCAGGAGCCTGCTTCCTCCTCTCTCTCTGCCTGCCTCTCTGCCTACTTGTGATCTCTGTCAAATAAATAAATAAAATCTTTAAAAAGGAAAAAAAAGAATCAGGAATAAGACAGTCAAATATATGCTTTAAAAAAGAGGACTCTGATGGCAGCGAAAGTGCCTGTGAGAGGAGAGTCGTAGGAAGTAGAGACATCAGGAGGCGGATGCATTTAACCAAGGCCAGAGATGGCTGAGAAGTCCAAAGAGCGATATCGGGAAACATAACGTGGGAAATAGAAGTGAGCAGACTTGGGGTGAGCTACATGGAAAGGTTGCAAATGAAGTGGCTAAAAGAACCTACAGTTCTCTAGCTTGGTTTAAGGATAGATAGCGATGTCACTAATAAAAGCTGAAGACAAGAAGAGGCAAAGGTAGACAAAGGGGCAAGGGTAGAAAGGTAAGGGGCTCAATATTTAGACCCATTGAGTTTCAGGTGCCCACAATCATTCCAATGGAAACATCCAGTGGACAGTTGGAAATGCAACCTGGAAAAGACGTCAGCATTGGAGAGAGACTTAGTCATCTCCCTAGCGAATGGTAGGTTGAAACCCTCTGGGTTAGGAGTTAGGCAAGGCCGCCCTGGGCAAGCAACAGTGAGCCTGGCCAGGGAGAAGGGACTCAAGGAAGACGCAGCAGCATCACTGCACCCAAGTTTCCTGAGCGCTGGGTCTGTTCTGAACAGTTCACAAGCATCAGCTCGCGTAGTCCTCTGCTGCCTCCGTGAAGGAGCCACATTTTCCACATGAGGAACCCAAGTCACCTTCAGTGGTGACTTAGTGGTGAGCACCAGTGAGCCGATGAGAGTGAATTAAGATACTTTTTGTCATAAGTCTTTTATAGATTTAAATATAGATTGGTAAGCCTTGGTGACAATATTTCCTTACTTTCCCCCCGGTTCTGTGAAATAAATATAGTAGGATCATCAGAATTCATGAAGGAAGCATGATCGGAGACTTCCATAAATTTCCAAATTCCTTGGCTTTCTCTCACATGAATATTCTGTTAAGATTCATGCATTTCTTAGTATAGTCTTATTTAATAGCTAAAGCTTTCCCCTAAGTTTTTTCTCCCCATGAATGAGCATTTGGGGCATTAGTTGGAGCACTTCCTGAAATGGTTTCTTGAGTCATATTTTCATGTTTCCTCTTAGAATATATGTTGGACTTCCTTAGCAGTGATCTGAGATATCACCGAACTCTACATCCCCATTCTAATTGACCCAGACTTCTCTTGTTTACTTACATGCATCACTTCCTTAGAACCTCTCCATTTTGTTTTCCTTTTAATCACTACTCTAGCAGTAGAGATTCTTCTTTGGAGCCCATTTTCTCAGTAATTTTTTTGGGTCAGTTCACTAGTTATGTACATTGAGGAGCAAAAAACAATGAAATCACACCAAGTTGCCACAGCTGGGCTCTCTGCTTGGAAGGGGTCAGCAAACTGTGGTCCAAGGACTGAGTGCGATCCACCACTTTTTTGTAAGGAAAGTTTTGCTGGAATATAGCCATCCTCACTCACTTTGCCTCTGGCTGCTTTCCTGCTACAATGGCAGAGTTGATAACTTGCAACTGTATGACTCACAAAACCTAAATGTTTACTGATTTGGACCTTCACAGGGAAAGTACTAATTCTTGCTCTATTGCATACTATTTTTGGAAGATCAGAATATGTCTGAAGCATATTTTAAAACTTTAAAAGAAAAAGGTGGTTTTTTTTTTTCTTAAGAATTAACCATTTATTTGAGAGAGAGAGAGAGTGAGCAAGTGAGGGGTGGGTCAGAGGAAAAGAGAGAATCCTGAAGCAGATTCCCTGCTCACCACAGGACTGTGGCTCCCTCTCAGGACCCTGAGATCATGACCTGAGGCGAAATCCAGAGTCGGCCCTTAACCACCTAAGCCACCCAGGCACTCTATATAGCACTTTACAATTCTTAAATGAAATTTTACTCAACTGAATAATAGAACCATGGAGTAGCTTCTGTAATATTTGTTTTTTGGATATAAAACAAATTGTCAAGGGAATAATAAAATTGAAGACTCCTTTAAGTAATATATAATCAGAATTCTTACCAGTCAATTTTTGTCAGCATAGACAAAGTTATTAAATTTGGAAAAAGAAATTTTCTTTGAATCCTTAATAGATGCCAGGTCCTCAATTATGCTTGGCCTTAGGGATCTGGAAAAATAGAACACTTTCCCCACCCTTGGAGAAATATGTGTCAATTTAAACCCAGTTAGATATAAACAAACAAACAAATCTGGAAAAGTTGACCTAGATCATGGAAATATAACAGATTGAGAAAATGTGCTGAGTAAAATACTTCAGTTTATTAACATGCTGACCATGTATTACTTCTTCAGTCATGTTTCTGAAAAAATGGTTTGGCTTTATTTCCCATTATTTTGCCAAGACAAGAAATACATGATATCAAACAGGATCACATTCCGCTCTGTCAAATAGAAGTTCCTCCCCTGTCAATCTTGAATGCCCACTCTCCCAGGTAGCTCTGCCCTCCTTTGGGGGCTGCTAATGTCTTCTGAGGTCCTCTATTGCCTCTGGATTCTCTTTCCTCAAATTTGGTCTCCTGGATTGGCCCCATTGATGCATAGTCATATGATTCTACTGCTCTGAATTCAACTCCTGTTCTCTACAGCCCACCTAGTAAAATCTGGTCCTGTACTAGCATTTAAGACCTTCCACAGAAGCCTTTGTGGAAGGTCTTAAATGTTCCACACCTCCTCTCTGCCTTTCCTCCACCCCAACCCTCCTTTTTTTGGTACCCTAGACTCTGAGTACTGAAATAAATCTACGCTTTGTCATCTGTTGATTTTCATACACTTTTCCTCACTGTTTGAAATGTCCTTGGTATCCATCTCTGCTTTTGCTCATTTCTTGCCTGAATCCACTCATCGTTCAGATGCCTCCTTTTGAGCAAGTTCCCCCTATCTACTTTCCACCTGCCTCAGAAATTCCAAGGTAGAATGAATATTTCTGTGCCATGAATATCCATAATATATTTTCTGGTTTTATGACTTAAAAAAGATTATTCACATACTGTATCCAGTTATCTATGACTAAGTTTTTTAAAAGATTTTATTTATTTATTTGACAGAGAGAGAGAGAGATCACAAGTAAGCAGAGAGGTAGGCAGAGGGAGAGGGGGAAGCAGGTTCCCCACTGAGCAGAGAGCCGGATGTGGGGCTTGATCCCAGGACCCTGAGACCATGACCTGAGCTGAAGACAGAGCCTTAACCCACTGAGTCATCCAGGTGCCCCAATTTCCTTTTGTTTTTAAGTTTTATTTATTTAAGTAATCTCTGCACCCCATGTGGGGCTCGAACTCATGACCCAGATATCAAGAGTCCCATGCTCTTCTGACTGAGCCAGCCACGTGTCCCTCAACTCTAAATTTCTTAAGGGAAGGAGCTTTATATTTATTGATTGTTATATTTCTATATTTCCTTAGTGTCTGGTTTTAATGCTTGCATATAATAACTGCACAGTGACTTAGTGTTGAGTGGATAAATTAATTAATGGTTAATGTCAGTGTGAAAACTCTGTTATTGTTGTATCAGATGGTGAATTTTAACTTATTTGATAAATGATAGCACTAATGAGATTAGATAAATTTCTGAGTTAAAAATCAGCTCTTCGGGGCGTCTGGGTGGCTCAGCGGGTTAAAGCCTCAGCCTTCGGCTCGGGTCATGATCCCAGGGTCCTGGGATGGAGCCCCACATCGGGCTCTCTGCTCAGCCGGGAGCCTGCTTCCTCTCTCTCTGCCTCCTTGTGATCTCTGTCTGTCAAATAAATAAATAAAATCTTTTTTAAAAAATCAGCTCTTCAGTTATTGACAGGAAAACCACAGTAGTTGCTAGGTGAAAGTGCCTACAGATCATGTTTTTCATCTTTAGGAAGTTACCCCAAGCAGCCTGTTTTCATAGAATGTTGGGTTGTAGCACTAAATCTATCTTCCAGGGATTTAGACAGTGTTGAAATCCTCGGTGTATATGGGATTGTCACAGGTAAGAAGAGGAAAATCAATTTCTTGTCTTAACCTTGTTGCAACTAAAAAAACCAAAATAGCTAAATCTTTTTACCAACTAAGATATTTAGTGGAGATAGTAGACCAAGTAGACAAGATAATGAGCAAAGGTCTTATGCCATAATTTAGGCTACAGTTTTCTTGGAAAGCAATTTATGACGTTTAACCCTAAATAAAGGCCATTCCATTTTTGTGAACATGATGTGGGCATTGAGTCAGCACAATGGGTCACCTAATGTGCAGGAAATAGAAACATCTCATCTCTTATTTTTGTTGTGAAATGGACTTTGCTATGTAGACTGCTAACTTTGTGTAAATACTCCTCTGCTGGTCTTTCTGGTTTTTTTTGTTTTTTTTTTTACGATTTTTAAAAAAATTTATTAGAGGGATGCCTGGGTGGCTCAGTTGGTTAAGCGAATGCCTTCGGCTCAGGTCATGTTCCCAGCGTCCTGGGATCGAGTCCCACATCGGGCTCCTTGCTCAGCAGTGAGCCTGCTTCTCCCTCTGCCTCTGCCTGCCATTCTGTCTGCCTGTGCTCGCTCTTGCCCTCTCTCTGACAAATAAATAAATAAAATCTTTAAAAAAAAAATTTTATTAGAGAGAGGGAGAGAGCGAGCACAGGCAGACAGAGAGACAGGCAGAGGCAGAGGGAGGAGCAGGCTCCCTGCTGAGCAAGGAGCCCGATGTGGGACTCGATCCCAGGACGCTGGGATCATGACCTGAGCCCAAGGCAGCCGCTTAACCAACTGAGCCACCCAGGCGTCCCTCTGTTTTTACTATTTTAAGAATCTTTACTTTAGTATGTTACAGAATGATAGAGCTTGCTTTCTCTTGTCTCCATCTTGCATTCTATGCATTAACTTAGTAGCTACACGAGACAGTCTAGTGTTTGGTAGGATATGTCATGTGCTCTGAGGGACCTGACTAAGGAATGAGCGGAATGTGTGGGGAGTGTGCTGGACAAGAACATGGTGTATAGTGGGCAAAATTCAGACCGTGGGAGGATTAGTCACACAACTTACAGGAAGAATTCTGTTGCAAAGATAATGGATCATTTACTTCCTGAATGAGCCATTCAGAAAGAACCTTTGCCAAATCACTCAACTCCCTGATGAGATTCTTCAAAGATTCCTACCCGGCTACTGGTTGGTATAGGAGACTTTGTTTGAATCAACCTTCCCAACCTTTACAATTTCTAATTTATTAATTGCTTAGGCGGAAGGTGCTGGGGAAGCTTTTTGGTCTGTAGAATGTATCATTAACTTAGAACATAATGCCTTTCATGTGTTTTGATAAAAAGCAGATGAATTTTTTTTAAAAAGCATTAATTTTGATCATAGATTTAAAAAGAAACTACCCCTTCCCTTGTCTGAGTGTACTTTTGACAAGTGCTTTAAGAGTTAATCTTCAATATGTGTTGTCACAAGGAGTAATCAGACTTGAACTTTACAAGCCTAGTACCTTTGGACTTCTGCTGCACACAGTTTGTGTGTAAGGGAAAGAAACCTGTACGGTTTCTTAATTAAATGAAGTTTTATGGTCACTTGGTTAGACTTCCTGATTTTTGAACAAGACAATAAATTAGCCACCTGCAAATTTGGAACTTGAATGTGATGATATAAATCTTTCTGTCCTAATCAAGTTTTTGAGGCTGAGTTAAAATAATTATGCCTAACATTTCTGGCTTCAGGAACTATCAGGGATATTGATTATATCTGAACCACATATTGATAGAGTGCTAATTTTTAATCAGAGTGGTCAGCTACCCCCAGTCCCCGAAGGTTATAGAAGGCTCTTCACTTTATTGTGGTTGCTGTTGTCTTGAAAGTTGCACAGAATGTCCATATGAACCTTCATTATAGTCTCAAGCCAAAACCTTTATTCTGTGATATTGCATATACACTGTGTAAAAATCACCCTTTTGTGCAAAAGGAACAATAATAGATTAATTTCTTACAAATTACATACATACAAATAGAAGTGTTGTAAGTTTCACTTTTTTTTTTTTTTAAGATTTTATTTATTTATTTGACAGAGAGAGATCACAAGTAGGCAGAGAGGCAGGCAGAGAGAGAGGAGGAAGCAGGCTCCCGGTTGAGCAGAGAGCCTGATGCAGGGCTTGATCCCAGGACCCTGGGATCATGACCCGAGCCAAAGGCAGAAGCTTTAACCCACTGAGCCACCCAGGCGCCCTGTAAGTTTCACTTTTTCTTAAAAATATTTTATTTATTTATTTTTTAGAGAGAGAGAGAGAGTGCACGAGCACAGGCAGACAGAGTGGTAGACAGAGGCAGAGGGAGAAGCAAGCTCCCTGCCGAGCAAGGAGCCGGATGTGGGACTCGATCCCAGGACACTGGGATCATGACCTGAGCCAAAGGCAGCCGCTTAACCAACTGAGCCACCCAGGCGTCCCTAAGTTTCACTTTTTAACCCACACTTACTGTGTGCAGGAAACTAAGGTCCAGTCTTTGCTTTTCAGACTCAGCACAGTCTGATAGAGGAGATAACAGGTGCAAGCAAGACAGCTCTACATAACAGTAGAGTTGACGGAGGTATCTGGTGAGATAAATTGCTTCTTTCTAGCAGAGCAGATCAGTGAAGGTTTTGGGTGGTTGTGATTTTCAGCTAGGTTTTGAAGGACGGTATAGGCAAAGGGAAAAGAGATGAATGAAGTGGAAAAATGCTCCTTGGGCTAGGCTGGCAACAAAACACATGCACCATCTGGGAATCCCTTAGATATGGTGAGCAAGGTTCACCTGCCTTCTTCCTTTCCTCTGCTCCTGGACTGGGGGAAACAGACAGAGAGGGAACCATGATTTTACACCATAGTCATCTTTTCTCTTTTACACTCCCACTTGCCCTTTCAGGATTGCAAGAGGTTATGGCGAGTAAGACTAGGAAAGAGGAATGGGCATGGGCGAAAAGAACCTGCAGTTTAGCAGGTTTGCCATAGTTTTCTTCTTTTCCTTTTTCAGTGTCCTCTCCTTTTCCAAAGCTTGGCAGAGTCCATCATAGTAAAGAGCAAAGAAAAGTGGGGAGGGGATCTCCTGCAGCTGACCGCATTCAGTTTGCCTACAATCCTACAATTATGTGGGATTAAAGAGCAGGGATTGAGTGGTGTTTGCAGGAAAACAAAACAAAACAAAACAAAACAGGTGTCATGCTGAGCATACAAAAATAATCTTGATGGGCCCTGACTTAGTTCTAGGTCACATAACAGCCATCAATTACATTTTACTTCCGACCTATAGGGTGCATGGGATCAAAAAAAAAAAAAAAAAGATGCATGGTATTGCCTTACAGCATAATAGAGGTTTTTAAAAAACCATTTTTTTGTAGAGGCATAGAGGGTGTTAAAATACCCACCTTTTTTTCCCCGGAAAAATGTTACTAATAGGAGTAGTCACAGCATAGGCTCCTGAGTAGGCATCGATCTTTTGCACCTCTGTGAAGTCATTGTCTTTCAGAATATGGGTTTGTGCATTAATTTTTTCCCCTTTTCCATAAGTAAAAAGAGAAAAAACAAAACCAAGTGAAAGAAGAGGCTTGAAAAATAATCAAACCTGGGGAGTTTTAAAGCTTATTACAGCTACCTTGTGAATGACCAAATTTGCTAGAGAGGTTTATGTTTGAAGGAAAAACCTGCTGTCTCATTTCAGGATCAGAGTAACTCATTTAGCTTCTACTTTGGAGTACTTACCAGGTTTTTCTTCCTCCTCCTCCTCCTCCTCCTCTTCCTCCTCCTCCTCTTTCCTCCTCCCCTTCTTCTTCTTTGCCTTAAAGTAAACATAGTTTATCTTCTCATAAAATATCCTTTGCCTTCTGAGAAATAATGTCAAGTTGAAAACTGTATTCTTTGATAGTATAATCAGCTTTAAAAATATTTTTTTTTGTTTATTTATTTGACAGAGCGAGGGAGCACAAGCAAGGGCAACAGTGGGGAGAGGGAGGGAGAAGCAGACTCCCAATTCGGGGCTGGATCCCAGGATCCTGGGATCATGACCTGAGCCAAAGGCAGACACCTAACCATATGAGCCACCCAGGTGCCCCTAGTCAGCTCTTTCTGCTGAGGATTGTTCTAGCGGTTTGGCAGTTGCACTCTGTATGGCACATTACAGACTACAAGTGAGTCTTTATCAGGGTACATAGTATGCTTATGTGGTGAAACTACTTTACACTTACTGGTTTTAAAAACTAAGGTTTAGGGGCATGTAGGTGGCTCAGTCAGTTAAGCATGTTTTGATCTCAGCTCAGGACTTGATCTCATGGTGGTGAGTTCAAGCCCCGCATTAGGCTCTGTGCTGGGTGTGGAGCCTATAGGAAGGAAGAAAGGAAGGAAGGAAGAAGGAAAGAAACTGGGTGTGGAACCTACTTACATACATACATACACACATACACACACACTAAGGTTAACATTTAATTGGAGGGTTAAACATGTTTTTGGAAAATCTGCTTTGCCCCCTTTTAGAAAGTATTTGCTATATAAATGGAGAATTTTCTTACTCCAGACTCTGGGTAAGATGTCAGTTATGAATGTTACTGATGGCCGATAGACTCAGTGGCTACATCCTTGAGACTCCGTAAGACTGAGCAAAAGAGGTAAAAATCTGAGACCATCCCTTATGAACTTTCTCCTCAAAAGATAAACTGGAAAGAATTTTCTAGATTGGTCATCCGCAGCCCCCCAAGAAGCTCATGGAAGTTCTGTGGAGTTGTACTATGTGAGTGTAATCTCTCTTTTTCAGTTCCGCCCCTTGCCATAAAACAGCAAGAGAAAGAAATCAAGGAGCCTCTCCTGTCATTGATCAGATCACCCCAGCAGGGTCAATATACAGATCGAGTCCCAGGGAAAAGGCTGCCGGCATCTGAGGATAAACCACTTTGAAAAGCTTTTACTTTAACACTGACCTGGAAGACTTTGACTCCTGGTTACAAGGTAAGTTAGAAGAACACAAGCTTAAGATCAGACACAGGATTAGATTAGGCAGTGCTTAATAATAGCAAAAGATTAGTGAGACGTTACCAAATCACAGGAAGATGTCTCTTTATACATTCTCTTCTGTGTCTATGACACTGCAAAGTAATATATAATAATCCTGGCTATGTTTAGGCATCTTCATACAAAGTTCTGCTGGATTTTTTTTTTTTAGGCTAGGAAGTAGAAAAACATGCCAAAATATTTGTTAACCTTTTTCTATGTGTAGTCTGACATCATGTGGAAATAAGACATCACCCTTCCCTTCTGGGGTAAAAAAGCTGCAGATAATAAGCCTACAAAATGAAATGTTAAACCTGCTTGATTATTTACGAATATGCACATAGGTGCATGCATACACATATTCTTTTTTTTTTCAAAGATTTTATTTATTTATTTGACAGACAGAGATCACAAGCAGGCAGAGAGAGAGAGGAAGGGAAGCAGGCTCCCCGCCGAGCAGAGAGCCCGACGTGGGGCTCAATCCCAGGACCCTGGGATCATGACCTGAACCGAAGGCAGCGGCTTTAACCCACTGAGCCACCCAGGCGCCCCTGCATACACATATTCTTAAAATGCATCCTTTTTAAAATAATCTTTCTTGGGAAACCAGTGGTTGATTTCCTTTTTTTCCCCAAGATACTGAAATAACTAATCAGATATCAGCAATGCTTACTATGGTGGGGGGGGGGTTCCTTGTCATCTTTGGTATTTGTGGTTATTATTTTCAGAACCACTTCACATATACTGTGTGATGTCTTGGGCTCAGTGACTTTGATCTTCACAATTTGGACACATTCCTCCCAGTTACACAAAGCTTTCTACTGTCTTGAGGTCAGTGACGCCCAGAGTGGGAGGGTGTACCAGCAGAGTTCTCGGGGGCTCTCACAAGCTGTGTGTCCTCTACTCAAACTCTTATTTGTCCTGGGACACAGGGATGGTTGTGGTGTTAATTTAGACATCTGTAATTGGGGAAACACCTCAAATCTTCTGATACTGCTCCTGCCCTTTCCTTACATGGACTAGTTCCTCTTGGTAGGGCAGAAACCAAGGCTCAACACTTTAGTATAATCATAGTTATGTGAGAAGCTTTCTGTTTATTACTGCATTATTTAAAATTACATTTTAGAGCAGAGCTTGCCAACCAGCGGCCCATAGATCAAATTTTAGATGATAATCTTTTAACCTATAAACATTTTCCTTTTTAAAATTGAATTCATTCCCAACATTGGACAATCCGGAAACGTCACAGAAAAATCAGATACCTGGCTTCTCTTGGAAGATTAAAAATCTGGCCTTGTTACTACTCCAAGGACTGGAGTTTGCTAAGCTTTACCATTCCCTAAGTATTTAATGCAACCGGCCTTACAGATTCATGTTATGTGTCTTGGTGCCTGTAGGTGTTTGCCATCAGGTCTCCTGGTTTGGGCATCAGTTTCTTCTCCTCTCCTTTCATGAAGTCACTTCCGTGTACTTTACACATAACACACTGTTGGTCTTTATTCTTGTTTGTCATTTTATTACTTTATAAGAAATGTGTGTGTTTGGAAAGTGATGGTTTTCTGAGGTTAAGCTGACCCCTCTGAGACTGGCCTGTGAAGAAGGAAGATTTTTCCAAAATCAGAATGGTCCATTGTTCTTAGTTTGGAAATCTGATTTTCATAGTGATGAGGTTTGAGTCATTCTTTCCAGACCTTGAGGTTGTCACTTCATAGTGATAGTGTATGGCCCCAGAGTCCAGCACCTGGTCTTACTGTTTTCGTCCCTGGGGGGGCAAAACTGATGCATTGATTTGACCTCTTTTTGAATGATACCCATGGTGATTGGCGTCCATCCACTAGCCCCCGACTCAGTCTGGACACCAGAGTGATTCAGTGAACAACGTGCTGTGCCATCTACACATGTAAAACTTTTGACATTGAGAAATCTTGCCGTCAGAATCAGATGTACCTTCAAGCACAGTGGGTTGTAGTCAGATCACAAAGTGTCTCTTTCTGCATCTTTTTTTTTTTTTAAGATTTTATTTATTTATTTGTCAGAGAGAGAGGGAGAGAGAGCAAATGAGCACAGGCAGACAGAGAGGCAGCAGAGGGAGAAGCAGACTCCCTGCCGAGCAAGGAGCCCGATGTGGGACTCGTTCCCAGGACGCTGGGATCATGACCTGAGCCGAAGGCAGCTGCTTAACCAACTGAGCCACCCAGGCGTCCCTCTTTCTGCATCTTTGATCGCTGTATATTATTGGAAGCTGAACCCTTTATGGGGATGTTTCTTTAATTTGATATTGAATCAAACTTGTATACAGTAATAAAGAACTTTAACTACAAAAGCATTTCACATCATAGAGTCCTTTTCTGTCTACATTAGCTAAACCCAAACATTAATTATTTGATCAGAGTTTACAGCTTGAGGAAACTGACTCAATCCCCAAACAGCAGTTCTTGTCCCAGCAACTCATTTACCTTTGAATGGATAGTGCCTGTTACTTTAAGTAGAGTTTAGGTCCCAGGATATCCATTTTTAATGTTGAAGCAGACAAGACAGAAGGCTGGCTGGTCTGGATGTTTATTTCAGGTGGTCTAGGGTCCTGGCTGCATTACTTTGCTCTGTCTCAGGGAATCTCCTAGGCCAGTATTGCCTAGGATCTCTTGATACTTGACTACAAACAGAGATGAAATGTACATGAGTCCCCATGACCATCAGGTTTAATTTCATGGAAATAAAATAAATGGAAATTTGTTCCCATACACATTTGCTGAGTTGTGAGTTGACCACGAGACAGAAGTTAAACTCTTCTTTATTTTTATTTTTATTTTTGTTTATTTATATTTATTTTTAAAGATTTTATTTATTTATTTGACAGAGAGAGATCACAAGTAGGCAGAGAGGCAGGCAGAGAGGAAGCAGGCTCCCCACTGAGCAGAGAGCCCGGCAAGGCTCGGTTCCAGGACTCTGGGATCATGACCTGAGCTGAAGGCAGAGGCTTTAACCCACTGAGCCACCCAGGCTCCCCTTAAACTCTTCTTTAAAAGGAAAATGGGAGCATCTCATTTCCTTTATGAAATGTGTTTTTTGTATTGTTCTTTCAACATAGGAATTAGTTTGTATGCATGTATACTCAGGAAATATTTCAGAAAGCCCCCTTTATCTCATTCTCTTGGAGTTCTGTTATTAACCTCCCCATTCCCTTTTTCTTAACCAGGGCTGACAAAATGGAATAGGGAGTGCTTCAAAGCCATTATGGACATATAAAAAAGGTTGGAATGCCGTGAGAAAGGTAAACTCAGTAAATTAGTTAACCAGTCAGCAAATATAACATGAATAGAGGAGAAACTCTTTGCTGATGTTTGCTCCCTTTTATCTGCTTTGAGGATTGTGAGACTCCTCCCTTACGTATTGGGAATGGAGACGATATCCAACGAGAATTGGTAATGCCAATGTCATTTCACCTGCCCCTTTCTTCCTCTCCTGGGCTTCACCTCCTCTTCTGTCTCTCAGGTTGAAGGAAGTCTCTTCTGCTCAACAGACATCTAATTCTAAAGAGCTGAAGGGGCCAGGGGGAAGGTAGCAGGCCGGTAGCCAGGTCTTTTCTACAGGGAAGTGGAATGAGAATACCTCAAAATTTCCTTCTCACTCCATTGATAAGAGTGGAAACAAATGACCAGGGAAGAGTCTCTATCCAGGGATAAAAGCTGATCCCCTGTACATGGTCTTTCTCATTCTATAGGTGAGGTTTTGGAAAAAAGTTCACCCCCAAATCTGAAAAATTTAGACCAGCTTTGAAAAGTAAATTGTGCATTAGATACATATCTGGTAAAATCGGGAATGAAGGAGTAAGTGGGGAAAAAAAAGTATGCTTTAATATTGTAGGTTTCATAAGTGAATAGTAGGGAAGAAGGGAATTTTGATTTATTTAAGATTCTTTTTGTCTTTTTCTGTTTTTTTCTCTACTTTAAAAAAATACCTTTCATTTAGAAAAATTTCAAACTATACAAAAGTAAAGAGAGTAAACTGTATAGTGAATTCCCACACACACACACACACACACACCCAGATCCATTTATCCCTCCTCCCTTTTATTCTGAGGTGAAGTAGACATCGGGATGCCTGGGTGGCTCAGCCC
>RCUC01167014.1:0-56159 GCA_003697995.1 Taxidea taxus jeffersonii
GGGCTTTATGAGTAGCACCTGAAAGAAACACACTGGAACCTCTCTGTACCCTGAGGAAATTCTAAACCACTGAAGGGCAAAGCCAGTAAACTTTTCTTTTTCCCACTGGAAACTTTTCCCCAAAATGACAAATTTCTACCAGTTCTGTTTGTAATTTCTGAACCAGAACAAAGAATCAGTCCCTCACACCCACACAGCATTTATAGGCATTACTGTGGCCAGTTTTTTTAGCCTCCTTTCATTTCTGTTGAGAAGAAATCCCTGAATTCCAAACTCTGTTGATGGCTTTCATCCTAGGCCACACAACTGGCAAAACTCTGAGTGCTAGGGCCTCCCAAAAACATGCTTAGGAATCTGAAACAGGTACTACTAATTATTCTAGCAGTAGAGGCCTTGTGTTTCATTTGCCACTTACTGAAATAATTCTTTAGATGTGACTTTCAAGCCCTCATTTGATCTTTTTTCCGTTGACATATTTACTCTAATTCTCTCCTCCCCTTCTCAGGCTTTGGCTCTTAACATCTTTGCTAGCACTGATATCAACACAATGGGTGTATTTATGTCTCCCCCCACTGCCAGGCTCACTGATGTGGCGAGTGGAGCTCTGGGAAGTGGAGCCGAAGGGGATGAGTCATCAGTCAGCATCTCCTGTCTCCCTCGGTCTGACAAAAATGACGAAGGCTACTCTCACTAAAGTGTCACTGGGAGACCACAGCCAAAAGGAGGTGGAGGTCTTCTCTCATTGGACTCTAACCACTTAAAAAAGGATACATTTTTGGCATAGTGGTGGAGAGATGTTAGTATAGAAATCTCAGTGCAGCTTCCACTCTTCATTGTCGTTCAGGCCACAGCATAAATGTAACTCTTTGTAAATGGGTAAACCATTTTGGAAGCAACTAAAGCTAAACATATACATATACATAATCTGTGACCCAGGATTTCCACTTCTGACTACATATGTATAGGAGGGTATATAACATGCTCATATTATATATCCATGTTATATACCATATAATCAATATATTATATATGCATATAAGTAATATAAATCCATTCATGTGTTCACAAAAAGACATGTATAAGAATGTTCATAGCAGCAGTATTTATAATAGCTAAAGACATAAATTACCTAAGTACCCATCAATGGTTTAATGGATAAATTGTATACACAAGAGAATACTACAAGGAAATGAGAATTTTGAAAACTATAACTATATGCAATATAGACAAACACCACCAAACATAATATTGAGCAAAAGAAAGCAGATTTAAAATAGTAAAACTGTATGGTTTCATTTATAAAAAGTTAAAAAATAGGCAAGGTTTATATATACTCTTAAAAGTCAAGGTAGAAGTTACCACTAGGGGCTATGACTAGACAGGACCATGAGGAGGTCTTCTGTGGCACTGGTAATTTTAGATTTCTTATCTAGGTGCTGCTTACCCTGATTTGTTTAAGTTGTGAAGCAGTTATCAACTTTTCTCTTTGCATGTTACACTTCAGTTAAAAGCTCTTTAAAAAGTCATCTTTTCATATATGTTATGACATGGATGAACACTGAAGACATGCTAAGTTAAATAAGCCAGTCACAGAAGGACACATATTATATGATTCTACTTATATGAAGTACCTAGAATAGGCAAACTCATAGAAACAGAAAATAGAAAAGCAGTTACCAGAGACTGAGGGGAAGGAGAAATGGGATGTTATTTTTTTAATGGGTATAAAGTTTTATATGTGATGATGAAAAAGCTCTGGAAATGGAAGGTGGTAATGGTTGTACAACAATGTGAATGTACCTGATGCCAGTGAACTGTACATTTAAAAATGGTTAAATGGTAAATCTTATGTATATTTTAGCACAATAAAAACAAAAGTCTTTTGGGCTCCTGGGTGGCTCAGTCAGTTAAGTGTCTGCCTTCAGCTTGGTTTATGATCCCAGGGTCCTGGGATAGAGCCCCACATCAGGCTTTCTGCTCAGCAGAGTCTGATTCTCCCTCTTTCTCTTCCCATCCCCAACAGGCTTGTGCTTTCTCTCTCACTCTGTCTCAAATAAATAGTCTTTATGTCTTCTTCTCATTGCATACTTTCCTGATCTCCTCACACAAAGAACCACATTCCCAATCATTCCTGTCATGAAATTGATGTATTCCTACCACAACACTTTCACTACTTGATACTTTCTCATTCTTCATCTATTCTTTATATGCTTATTGTCAATGTCTACTAGAATGTAAGCTCCATAAAGATAGATCTTTTATCTGTGTTGTTCAACTCTATCTCCCAGCTCCTACACTAGTACTTAATATAGTAGGTTTTCAATAAATTTGATGAATCAACAGATTTTCTGGGTGATCTGAAACAAAATATGAAACACTTCTTCAAGTCTTTATTTTATTTTTTATTTCTACAAATTTTAGTATTTAAATATTTGTTAAACATTTATGTACATGTGGGAGGAATTTAAAAGTGAAATGAGGCAGCATGTTCCTACAGAAATGAAGTCAGCTGTTGCAAGTCAGAATGCATTCTCAGTCTTCAGTTATTTCTCAGGTAAAGGCTGGATCATGATAGCACATAGATTTCAACTCAATGTCACAGATCAGGTTGTTTAGCATTAGTTCCAGAGTTTGTTGAAAAAGATTCTGAGTCCCTATATGGACTCAGCAGAGAAAGAAAAGTCTTAAAAAAATTAGTGATGTCTACAGTGAGACATTAGAAAGGGAATGATGGCATTGGTATCATGGATTTTGTTATCTTTGGGCTTTTTGGTCTCTTTCAAGGGTGTTATAGCTATCAATCAGGGATCAGATTGAACCTAAACTAAGAAATGACTTCTAAGTTTTTTCCATCCTGGGAGTCTGTGAATCTAACAATGAGTCAGATTTGAAAGTTATGGTTAGGGAGCACCTGACCCATAGTTCCTTAGAGTCCTATATACTATAGCATCTGATCAGGGAACCCCCTGAAGGTAGGGGAGAGAGGAGGTAGAGAAGTGGGCCAAAACATGAGGTCCACTGGTCATACCACCCAGAAGCTGCCAATCTGTTAGAAAAATGAAATGACTTGATTAAGTACTAACTTATAGGTAGTATTGTGCTGGGTGGGATAGGGTATCATCCTCCAGGTTGCAGTACACACTGAATCAGAGTCCTGTATATGGTGCTGTGTACCCAATAGGAAAAATTCATGGGTCCAGGAATTGAGGGGTGGAAGCAGGAGTGGCCCCATTTAACATCATTTGCAATGACCCATTAGAGGACTTTATGTTTTAGTTCCAACTCTGGTATTTGCAGGTTTAGAGGTCCTGGTTTCCTAAGAGACATAGCAAGGTTTCCATTGACTTTTAAGACACAGCTGCCATCTGGCCACTTTGGATTCCTTACACCTGGGGTCAACAAGCAAGGACAGGAGTCACTGCCTTAAATAGGTTAGGGGTTATTAAGAGGTGGGGCTGCTGTGCTACAACTGGGATAGAGGAATATGTGTGGAACTCTGGTGATCCATTGGAGACACTTCCACTTACTCTCTTGTCCAAATATAATTGTGAATTGACAAGTGCAGCCATCCTGACCTGAGAAGAATATGGTTCCCTATGGCCCAATTCCTTAGGAATCAGCTTTTGGGAAAACCCAAAACAGACAAGTCACTGAGGCCAGAGAAGTAGTAGCTGAGGGATGGTCACTGGAGAATGGTCACTGGAGAAGGACAGACAATGAATATCAGTTGGAGCCTGTAACATTCCCATTAGGAAGAGAGACTCATTAGAACCCTGCAGGAGCTGCTGCCAAGAAGCATGAGGGGTGGACTTCCCTTCAAGAAAGAACTTGCCAGCACCCTCAGCTATTAAGTCTTTCAGGATCTGCCTTAACTTTTAAGATAAAGCCACATTCTTCTAAGGCATCCTCCAGCCAATAACAGCAGGGCAGAGAAACTAGTACCTGGCCTAGAGCATACTCTAATATGCAATCTTTGCTTTAGAGCTCCCCATCAGGTTGGCTGATGTTTTTTCAGATCTGAGGTTCTTGCTATGCAAACCTGCTTTCTCCTTCTCTCCTTTCACAGGAGTCAGAGCTACATCAGAGTCTAAAGGTTCTCCCTGCCAAATCCCACTTCTTTCCCCTTTTTCCTTTTATAGATATTACCTCTCAATGAACCTCTTGCACTCCCAACTTTGTCTTAGGATCTGCGTAATCTAGGACCCAACTGATATAAATGGTTTCAAGTGTAAACTCTAAATTTAACACCACAAGGGTAACCAAAGCACATTACAAGCTTTCATTTGGTGGGGAGAAAGATCTTACTTATAAGCCTCAAAAAATGGGTGCCTGGGTGGCTCAGTAGGTTAAAGCCTCTGCCTTTGGCTCGGGTCATGATCCCAAGGTCCTGGGATCGAGCCCCACATCTCGCTCTCTGCTTGGCAGGGAGCCTGCTTCCTCTTCTCTCTCTCTCTGCCTGCCTCTCTGCCTACCTGTGATCTGTATCTGTCAAATAAATAAATAAAATCTTTTAAAAAAAGAAAAGAAAAAAAGAATATAGGCCTCAAAAACTCTATGTGGTGAACTCCAGGTATTTATTTATCTATCATCTATCTATCTGTTATCTATTATCTATTTATCATAAACAATTCTTTTGAGAAAAGCAGGAAAGACCATCTAGAAATAAAATTATAGTTGAAACCTACTGAATAGTTACCATGTGCCAAATTCTTGACATGCAATTTTCCACCTATTCTTCACAATGCCTTATGAAGTTGTAGTATTTTTATTATTCCCTTTTACAAATGAAAGCAAATAGAGATCAGTTTGATTGCCCAGTGACATAAAATTAGTAAGTTAAAGAATCAGAATTTATACTAAGGAAAGCCTAAGTTATTAATCCCTCTATCATTTCAATTATCCAGAGTTGATTTAGATTGTTTATAACCAGAGAATCTTAACAGATAAGAACATTGATCCAGGAGGCAAACTGTAGGGTATAGACCATAAGAGAACTATGCACCCATAGAAACAAATTTAGCTCCCTCTAAAAGTATCATCTATGCTTCTGAGCCAAGAAGCCTCAACATCTATTCTTAAAAAGATTACTTACTTTTTTCCAGTTGACTTATTTTTTTGCTGGTATGAGTTTGCCAATTCCTGCGATGTTTTCAGAAATTTCTTTTGAAATGTCCAGTTTTACACATAAGCACAGGGAAAAATGGGATATGGTCTCATACTGTTGACAGTAGATGTAGCGTGAGGGAGATTATTAGTTTCCTCCCAGAAGAGAGATCTCAGGGTAGCAAAAAGAATAGTTTCTATGGACAAGGAAGACAGAATGGCTTCCTTATGCAATGGAATTCCAATGGCGGTGTGTTGTTGTTGTGGTTGTTGTTTTTCAAGAGGGATTGATAGCTTGGAAATCTCTGATTCCATCTCCAATTCTTACAGTAACTTCAGCCCTAAGTTGTGAGAGTTAGGGATTCTTGCAGCATGCTAGTCATAAAAAAATTTAGGAATTTCAGTTTGTATCTCTCTGAAAATCAAGCTATGAGGTTGATCTTCTAGATTGTAGGTTGGATTTGTAGTCTTGCATTGTCTTATATGAAAAGTATGGATATTTATGATTAAGAGTCCATTTATCAGAGACTATTCAATATGCCAACAATGAGTAACAACATCATTAAGAATGGCCGGTATACTGGGGATTCACATAAAGGTCTCTGAAAGTTTAAAATATCCCAAGAGCAGCTACAGAAAAGCATGAATAAATAGAATGTATCTTGTTTAGGATCGATCCTGTGAGGTCAAATGCATTTAAATACTTCTCATGCTAGTGTGTGAATAATGTCAGAGAGCACATCCAAACTAAGCCTCACCCCAAAGAAAGATATATAGAATGGCTGAAGAAGTTGGCAGGCATCGTTAGATCCTCAAGCCAGTTATATCAGAATCCATCAGCCATGTGCCTCTGGGGATCCAGGGGAGCTATACTACACTAACGTTCATGTGGTTAGCTCCTAATAACCCTTTCTAAAGAATCTCACACTCATCTGCATAAATGCTTATTGAATGATGCCTATGAGCTTAATTGCCAGCATGCAATCCAAGAGCACCGTTGCATATCTGTTACGCTGGTGGCAGCAGTAGAATCACACTAACTTACTTTAGAATTGGGGCAAGGCACATAAGAAGAAGTTATTTGTTATTCCCTAGATTTCATGGTGGTATTTCAGTTCAGTTTACCTGATGGCTTCAAAGATCATAGACATATGAATCATGGTGCTGTACGTGAGCTGGAGTTTTTGCTCACCTCCAGTCAATATATCATTCAGGAGTCAGTTTTAGAAAACAGAAACAACTTCAACTATTTTAAGCAGAAAGAGATGTAAGAGATGCAGAGAATTGGGTACACATAAAGTATTGGAAAAATGGGGAAACAAATTTGAGGCATGGCCTCCAGGAATGGCTCCCAGAAGACAGAACTGGCCTGCCAAGGAACCAGCTACCATGCCTTAATTAAAAAGGTAGAGATCAGGAAAATTCCCTGGAAATCAGCCTAAACAGCAAGCTGGGAATCACAATGCCCCACTGCTGTAGCTATTGTCTCTGCAGTCATACTTCTCCTGCTCCACTGGCATAGCAAAAACTGCATGTCCAACATCCCAAGCCTTGAGCCCCACAGAGCCAGTGACTGGATATTGCAATGTTACTACCGAAAGACCAACCCCTCCAAACCATGCTTGCCTACAGAAAACAGAAACAGCACTCCTCCACACACATATATGTTTTCCAAATGTCCCAAGAGTACATCTGATTGGCCAAATTAAAATCACATTTGCAACCCTAATTCTACAAGGGAATCAGCAGATAGAGTTTTTGGCTTTCCGGTCTTTGTGGTACACACAGGGATCCTGTGTGTAAAAGGAGGGGGAAGAGATGAACCTCAGCCAGCTAGGTCTGTTGGTGGAGAAGGGAGAGGGTAGTATGTGGTAAAAAGTCACAGGTCAAGGCATTTGCTCTCTTGTAAAGAACAGAAGAGGAATCAGGAAAGAAGAGAGAAAAATGTAGCTCAATACAGCATTCAGACAGGTTTGATGAGGAGAATTTTTTGTCTTTTTGGAATCCCTATCAAATGCTGCCCTCTGATGTTTGTGGAATAAACTACTTTTGAGAAACCTTGAAAAAGAACCTGATGATAGAAAATGTATCTAGCTGTAGTTTTCTGGGATGAATAACTATAGATGTCTAAACTTCTTGGGAATTGGGAAAAACCCACTGGACACCAAAACTACTTCCAAGTGATTTGATCACATGATATTCAAATCAAATTGTGCCAAGGTGTTGCTGACTCAAACCTCTAGATATAAGTTATTTCTTTCCACTATAATCAGAATGTGGAAACTTTATTCCTTGCAGTTTATTCAATGATTGAGAAAGCAGATGATCAATTAATTTATGAATGATTTATACAAATTATGGATCAAAGTGAAGACTGCCAATAAAATAACTTAATTAACTGCCAATCATTAACCTGACATTTCTTGGTTTATAATCTATCTTTACAAGGTCTTCCCAACCATTACTAGGAAAAGAATGACATCACTGATTTTCAGAATTTCATGTCCCAGTAGAGTAAGTGTACGTCAATAGATCAAAACAAAGTTCTGAATAAAGTATTGTTCAGTGAAATGAAAAAAAATGAAGGCCACTATATTTAAAATTATTAAATCCACAGCTATCAATTATAATCTAAAACATTTGCCAGAATCATAGATTAAAAAATAAAATCCATGGATTGGGGGCTGTCCCTTGGACATATAGTGCATGCTCCTACTTCAGTGCCTTTACTTTCTCCCTGCTTGGAGCATGCTTTCCTCCAGTATTGCATCCATAGGAGTGTGGTTCTCTCGTCTTCCTTCTAAACTGCTAAAGTGGTAAGGTCCAGGGTCCATGCTCACAGGAAGTATGTTGTCATAATCTCCTTCTCTTCTCTCTTCTTTCCTCATAGCTATCTTGTGGTAAACCAGAACTATGATTTAGTTGTTTATATTGGGGTTGGGAGTCAAAAGCACATTTATCAAACAAGCCTTACTTTGTTTTCCTTTGCTAAACTTCCTTTGTTATATGACTTTCTTGGCTATTCTTCAGTGAGATTTATTTTTTTAAAGATTTTATTTATTTATTTGACAGAGAGAGGGGGAAAGAGCACATGCAGGGGGAGCAGCAGAAGGAGAGGGAGAAGCAGGCTCCCCACTGAGCAGGGAGCTCAAGATGTGGGGCTCAATCCCAGGACTCTGGGATCATGACCTGAGCTGAAGGCAGACCCTTAACTGACTGAGACACAGGGCACCCCCCTTCCCCCACCCCTTAGTAAGACTTAAGTATTCATGGGTCAAAATTATTTTTAGTATCATCTTGCTCTGATTTCCAAATGGATCCAGGCTAGAAGAGCCAAGGAGATTAATGAGAGAAGGCCATCATGACTGGAGTTGTAGCACTTTTTTCTGAGAACTTTTTCCACTCCAAGACCACCATCTCTGAGAACCTCTAAATATTTGGAAAGTTTTTAACAAACAGTAAGAAACCATCCAAGTTTGAGGCTAGAGCAGAACTACAAATGAAAAGCTGGAGATGCTCAGCATAAACCACTTCTAATATTACTTCATGCAGATAAACCTTTAGTTTCCAGGTGCCAGAGCTGTCACCATTCCCACATCTCTCTTCAGTTCTCTGGCACTAAGGGAAAGAATTTGTTTGCAAACAAGTCACTGCAGAGATCAGAGCCCTCTGCATAGCCTGAGGGACATGCATCATGCTCTTCCCACTCCACTGTTTGCTTTCCCACTGGGGAAGAGATGGACTGAAGGATGTAGGGATGAAAGGCTGCAGAAAACAAGCTTAAAGCTGTGTGGGTTCAGGGCTGTGTGTAATTAGTCATTAGGGGGTCCTGATCTGCTGATCTGCTTCAAAGCTTTGGAATTTGACTTAGGGACGTCATCCTGCTGGGTTCACAGAAGAAATTCCCAGGGACTAGAGGTGAGGTATGGCCACAAAAGTGAGATCATAGATGGTGAAACACTTAGAAAAGATTTTGTAGGCCTGTTGTTATGATAATAACAATCTAGAGAGGGTCCTTGTCCTTACTGTTGTTATGATGATATGTTGTTATGATGATAACAACATTAGATTGTATGACATGACATGACAGTAAGAACAAGGACCTGCTCTAGATTATTAAATCCCCCCGAGTTGAGTAATTTAGTCATAATACAATAAAATAGTGTGGCTTTGAGAGCAAAATAAATGTGGGAAGAGAAACAGTTCCAATGTTCACAAATAGAAGAAAGATTAAACAAAGTATGGTAATCCCTGCATTAGAATAATAAGGAGTCATCAAAAAGTTATGCAATATGCAGTACTCACATATTGCTAGGGGTATGTAACTGGCACTACCTCTTGCCACCACAGATCAAAATCACAAATGCATATACTTCCAATCCAGCATTTCTACTTTAAGGAATTTATCTTGATATAATCACAGAGGTGATAAATGACATGTACATACATGTACAAGACTTTATGGCAGCATTTTTTGTAAGAGCAAAAATTTAAAAACAATCAATCATTAGGGAACCTGTTCAAAAAAATATATGGTATAGCCATGCAATGGAATACAGCCCAGAGAATGGGGAGGAGGAGGGGAGGAGGGGGAGGAGGAGGAAAGGAGAGGGAGAAAAGGAGAAGGAGAAAAGGAGGAGAAGGATCAGTTCTCTATGTCCTGATATACTGCTAATGTGAAACAGTAATAGTATCAACAAAATCAAGAACCTTGTGTATATTACACTGCCTTTTGAGGTTAAGAAACTGAATGAGAGAGCCTGGAAAGAATATTTGCTGGGTGAAAGAGCAAGAGCCCAGTTCAGCTTGCTTCAGTCTCTATTGTCTTCAACATTAGCCAGTTGGGTACTGAGCTGTTCCTGTACTGAGCAGCCTGAGCTGAGGAAACACACATATGTACTCCAATGCAGTAGATTTTAATTTTTAGTCAGCATCAGAATCATCTGGGTTACTTGCAGAAAGTGAAGATTCAAGGGGTCTATCCTCAGAGACTGTGACCTGTAGGTCTGGCATTGGGTATTGGAATTGGTGGAAGTTTGCATTATAAATAGACTATTTTTAGAGCAGTTTTAGATTCATAGCAAAATCAAGAGGAAGGTACAGAGATTTCCCAAATACCTCATGCCCCCTCATATGCACTCCTCCTCCATTATCAACATCCCCCACCAGAATGGTGCATTTATTACAACAGGTGAGCCTACATTAACACGTTATTATCACTCAAAGTCCAAAGTTTACATTACAGCTCACTCTATTACATTCTATGGGTTTGGACAAATGTATAATGCTATATATTTACCCTTTTAGTATCATACAGAGTAGTTTCATTGTCCTAAAAAATCCACTGTGCTAGACCTAATCATCTCTTCCTCCCCGCCTACCCTGGAAACCACTGATCCTTTCACTGTTTCCATAGTTTTGCCTTTTCCAAAATCTCACACATGTAGTTGGAATCACACAGTATGTAGACTTTTCAGATTAGTTTCTGTCACTTCAGTAATATGTATTTAAGTTTCCTCCATGTCTTTTCATGGCTTGATAGTTCATTTCTTTTTAATGCTAGATATTTTGCATTGTCTGGATGTACCACAGTTTATCCATTCACCTACTGAAGGGCATTTTGACTGCTTCCAGGTTTAACAACTATGAATAAAGTTGCTACGAATATCTATGTGCAGGTTTTAGTGTGGATATAAGTTTTCAACACCTTTGGGTAAATATGATTAATGGATTGTATAGTTAAAGGTATGTTTAGTTTTGTCTTCCAAACTGGCTGTACCATTTTGCCTTCCCACCAGCAATGAATGGGAGTGCCTGCTGTCCCACATCCTCATCAGTGTTTGGTGTTATCCACATTCTGCATTTTGGCCATTCTAATAAGTATGTAGTGATACCTCATTGTTGCTTTAATTTGCATTTCCTTGCTGACATAGGATGAGGTGCACCTTTTCATGTGCTTATTTGCCATCTGCGAATCTTCTCTGGCCCATTTGTTATCTTTTTTTATTGAGCACAGAAGAACATTCTGATGCAGAAGATCTTTGGCCCAGTCTTTGAGAAATAGTGCTACAGCAACCACAGAACTAGCATATGGGGTGAACTAAAGTCTGCTCTGAGTTGAAGTCAGATCCAGGATCTAGGAGAGGGGAATCCATACCATTCAGCATCAAGTTCAACCTCAAAGGAGCCCTGAAATTCAGCTCCTGTTCATGGGAGAACTCCTGTAAGAGAACCCTCCACAAATACTCATATTTTGGTCCTTTTGAACTTGAGGCTATCTATATCATTTTTTAATAACTATAACAAACTCCAATAAATGTCATTGCTAGTCACCCAGAGTTATGCACAGATAGAAAGCTGGATTTATGAACACAAAACAATTGGCTGTCCAGTTAATGACTTAAGAATGTTTTATCTAAGGGCACGTGGGTGGCTCAGTCAGTTAAGCATCTGCCTTCAGCTCAGGTCACCATCAAGCTCAGGTCATGATCCTGGGATCAAGCCCTGCATCAGGCTCTTGGCTCAGCAATGAGCCTGCTTCTTCCTCTCCCTCTGCCTGCACTCCACCTGCTTGTTCTCTCTCTCTCTGTCAAATAAATAAATAAAATCTTTTTTAAGAAAGGTTTATCTACTTCAACTTATATGGTAACACTTTTCTTCTCAAAGAACATTAGATATCCTTTAAACGATAATTCATACCATTTTATACAATTCTATGTATTATGTATATTATGTATTATATAGTTTATTTGTACAATACATGAGTATTGTAACTTTACTGGTTTGCCAATTATCTTTATTTTTTGTAGTCTATTTAGCCATTAGTTGTCTTTTGCCACTTATTTTTCATTTAATTCTTTTGTTATTTTTAGATGTGATTCAGGTAAAGTAAAAGTGCAGATACATGTGCAACATTCATATATTTTTCTTATACCAGTATTTATTATTATTTTCATAAGTCTTGCAACATTTTTTAAGGTTTTATTTATTTGACAGAGAGAGATTACAAGTAGGCAAAGAGCCAGGCAGAGAGAGAGAGGAAGCAGGCTCCCCGCTGAGCAGAGAGCCCGACTCAGGGCTCGATCCCAGGACCGGAGATCATGACCTGAGCCGAAGGCAGACGCTTAACCCACTGAGCCCCCCAGGTGCCCCAGCTTTGCAACATTTTTAAAATCCATCAATATTCAGTTTCATTTGCAATTTTAAAAGTTTAAATTACTCAAGAAATTTCTAAATTTATATTTTATTCAAGAAAGTACAACATAATCTTTGTTACATACCAGATGGGTGAGAATTTAGGCAATGCATTTTCACAAAATTATGTCATATTGTAAGGTACATCTTCTGATATGTAGTACTTATTATGTAAGGTACTTTCTAAATACAATATAAACATAACTAATTTGATCTTCCAACAAGACTGTAAGGGAAGTGCTATTCTCACTATGCATGTTGATTCTCAATATTGCTGTCAAAGTTAGACTTATGACCCTAATTGCAATTCATCGTGAATTGTAATTTCCTTATCCTACCTAGATTCTAAGGAAAACTGAATGCTCTGTGGCTCCCTTGGTGTTCCCAGAAGAGAGTTTTCCCTACATATTGTACTCCAGGTCAGTCCCTGCAACTTCAAGGTATCTTGACAGTTCCTGCTAGAACTGGGGTTCTTGCTTGCACCTTGCCCTTCTTGACATGTTTCCCAGCCTTTGCATAACAAACCCTCTTTTTTTGTTTGTCTACCCTAGCCTCTGACTGCTTCCTAAGATGTTACTTGCTTCTACTTGTCTGAGCAGTGTCTGTTGTCTGCATTCCCTCTGAATACTGCATATTTTGCCTCCACCTCATCCTTAATTGGGCCACTGGATTGGACATTCTAGAGACTATTGTCTTCTTGATCTACTTCAGAGTTCAGCAGGCACTTTAATGGCTGAAAACAACCCCACAACTGGGCCAGTTTCTTCTGACCCAGTTCTGACTTTCTACTTCCTCTTGTTGGGTTTGGGTGTTTAACATATGTAGTACAAAAATCTACCTAAGCTTTGACACTTTTGTGTCAAAAGTAGACATTCTTCTGATTTACAAATGATAAAGGCTCTGAGAAACTAGGTTTCCGTGATGTGACTGAAAACATAAATCTGTCATGTTATACAAGGAAGAGAATGTAACAGAATCCCCATACGGAGGTTAACATCCTCCCCTCACACTTCCTGCTTCACAGTTTTCTCCTACTTCTTTACATCTGGTCTATTATTTCAGTTTATGTAGAGAGCCATCTATTTAGAGGATGTAAGAGTTTTGTTCCCCCAGATAATGGTTCTGTACTTCAAGTTGGACAAGTGAATACATCGATACAACCATCCTAAATTTACTTTCCTTCAAATTTGCTTTTCTCCTAAGTCTGGCATTCTCAATGTAAGGAAGAGTGAGTGCTTAGCTTTGAAGAATTCTGCCTCATATTCAAGGCCCTATATCGTCACCAGTGACTACACTTAATACTCTTGAATTCCATAGTATTTATAACCTGCTAGTTTTGTCTTCAAAATCCCTGAATCAAACTCCTTGAATTTTAGTTTTTTGTTTTTGCTTTTGTGTCAGACAGGGTACCCTTATAAAAATCCCTAGAAAGATTTAAAAATGCTTAATGAAGGATCTTATTGACCCAAATATACACTAACTTGAAAAGTCTTCAGTTTAAATCCACTTTCATTCATCTTTTATTCAACACTTAATGAGTGCTGAGTATATGCCAGGCACAGTTCTAGGTATAACAGAGAACAAAGCAAAGATTTCCGCCCTCGTGGAGTTTACATCCTAAATGGCAATAAACACTAAACATAATGAGTAAATTATATACTTAGAAAATGTTAAGGTCTACAGAGTAAAGAAAAAGAGTGGAGTAGAAGAGACCAGAGTATAGTGAGGGAGATATAGGTTGCTATTTTAAAGAGTATTCAGAATGGGCTTCATTAAAAAGATGATATTTGAAGAAAGACTTAAAGGAAGTTATGGAGAGAAGCATGTCCCAGAAATAGACACATGGTCTGGTGGGTGAGAAGTGGGTGAAATGACATGAGTTAGGTATAGAATAGGTCAGACATGGGGGACAGGATGAACCTACAAGATCCATATTAACTTTGGTTCAAAGTGAGAGACAGACTTTTTTACTACTTTGAGTAGGGATTTATTCTTCTGTATATTCCCAGTAAGATTTTACTTTTTAATATTTATAAAAACTTGAAACATATTTTATCAACTATATTGATATATAAACTGTACAAATCAATGAATTTTGATAAATTACACCTGTGAACTCACCACCACAAGCAAGTTACAGAACACTCCAGAGTGACTCCTGCCCCAGACAAGGGAAACAAAAACAAAAATAAACTAGATAGATGAATGGATGAAGAGGTGGTACATATATAGAGTGGAATATTATTCAGCCATAAAAGAATGAAATCTTGGGGGCACCTGGGTGGCTCAGTGGGTTAAACCTCTGCCTTCGGCTCAGGTCATGATCCCGGGGTCCTGGGATCGAGCCCCTCATCGGGCTCTCTGCTCATCAGGGATCCTGCTTCCCCCTTTCTCTGCCTGCCTCTCTGCCTACTTGTGATTTCTCTCTCTGTCAAATAAATAAATAAAATCTTAAAAAAAATGAAATCTTGGATCTTTACCCATTCATTTTTCAATGGACACTTGGGCTGCTTCCATAATTTCTTAGCTATTGTAAATAATGCTGCAATAAACATAGGGGTGCATATATCCCTTTGAATTAATGTTTTTATATACTTTACATAAATACCTAGTAGTGCAATTGCTGGATCATAAGATAGTTCTAGTTTCAACTTTTAGAGGAACCTCCATACTGTTTTCCACTGTAACTATATTAGTTTGCATTCCCACCAACATGCACAAGGCTTCCTTTTTCTCCACATCCTCTCCAACCACATTATATATATATATAGATATAGATATAGATATAGATATAGATATAGATATAGAGAGAGATATATATCTCCATATATACACAATGTAATATTATTCAGCCATTAAAAAGAATGAACTCTTGCTATTTGCAACATGGATGGAGCTAGAGAGTATAATGTTAAGTAAAATAAGTGAGTCAGAGAAAAATATTATATGATTTCATATGTGGAAATTAAGAAGCAAAGCAAATGAGCAAAGAAAAAAAAGAAACAAATCAGGAAACAGACTCTTAACTACAGAGGACAAATTGATGGTTACCAGAGGGGAGGGGGGAGAGGGAGAGGTGAAATGGGTGATGAGGATTAAGGGGTGCACTTGTCATGATGAGCACAAGGTGTTGCTTGGAATTGTTAAATCACTATTTTGTACACCTGAAACTAATATAACACTGTACGTTAAATATACTGGAATTAAAATGAAAACAATAAATTTATAAAATTTAAAAATTTAAAGTAAAATAAAAGATTTAGCTTTTGAGCTTCATCAACACAGAATAACTGTGAAGATGCCAGATAAGCAAAGTCTTCCTATACCCAACAGATTATCTGCTCAATGTTCATTTTATCAAAATAAATCATGTAGCTCAAAAAATCCATATACATCGGGTGCTTGGGTGGCTCAGTTGGTTAAGCCACTGCCTTTGGCTCGGGTCACCATCCCAGAGTCCTGGAATGGAGTCCCACATTGAGCTCCCAGCTCTGTGGGGAGTCTGCTTCTCCCTCTGACCTTCTCCCCTCCCATGCTCTCTCTCTCTCTCAAATACACAAAGTCTTTTAAAAAATCCATATATATCATATCCAGTTATTCTTAATATATTAATGTTGCATTTATTAATTGTGTTTTTTAGAAGATTTTATTTATTTATTTGACAGAGAGAGAAAGATCACAAGTAGGCAGAGAGGCAGGCAGAGAGAGAGGGGGAAGCAGGCTCCCCACTGAGCAGAGAGCCCAATGCGGGGCTCAATCCCAGGACCCTGGGATCATGATCTGAGCTGAAGGCAGAGGCTTAACCCACTGAGCCAGCCAGGCGCCCCTATTTATTGTGTTCTAATAATAATTATAATGATCCCACAATCCAGATTTAAGTACTTAAAGCCTGTGGATGCAGGAAATTTAAAAGCTTAATCCAAATTCATATCCATATGTTTACTCTATTCAATTATAATAGGGTAATAAATAAAAGACATTTAAGGAGGAGAATATATTACATTAATAGGATAAAATTCTATGGAGGGTGTGGAATGGAAAGGAATAATAGGAAATTTCCCAGTAATGTTATCATATTACATTATAGTTTTTAATCCCCATTATATACATTTAAGAATCATTTCTGTGACTTTTATATTTTTATATATTTTATATATTTTTGTATTTTATTTATTTATTTATATTTATATTTATATTTATATTATATTTTATTTTATATATTTATATTTTTATATTTATATATTTTTATATTTTATATATATTTTATATATATTTATTTATATATTTATATTTATATTTTATATATTTTTATATTTTTTATATTTTTAAATCAGTATTTATATGCTAGAAATTTAATACTTTATAACTCTTTAAAATGATAAAATCCTATATATTAATTTAAAAATGTGACTGTGAACATTAAAAAATAAAAGTAAAAAGTTTGTATACCCTTTCTCTCAGATCCCATTCCTAGAGCTTGCTCTTTAATTGGCCTGGAGTGTGCAGGAATACCATGGGTTTTAAAGTTTCCCTGGTTATTCTAGTGTGTAGCCAAAACTGACAATAGCTGTAGTCTAAAAACCATAGTCTCTCTCAATAGGATAACACCGAACAAGGAGCAGGAAAAATGAAATTTGCACTGTTTACCACTTGCCTGAGAGTGTTAGTTGTCTGGGAGGTAACGATTTTCAAGGTTTAGAAAAATATTAAATCTTATAGAACTTGGGCACAAAAATGTTAACTGGTAACTATGGCTGATAACTATCGTGCTTTGCAATGAAGAAATGCTATTATTTGCAAGGCACTGTGCCAACCATTGTAAGTAAATGAAATTATCTTACTTGTAAATAAGTCCAGGCCTGGAACACTAAACCTGGGCAGGTACGGTGACAAAGAAAAATCCCAGATGGTAGTAACTCAATTATACATTAACTGACCATTGCCTCTGGGCTCATCCATTAGTCTTTTTTCATAGCAGTATTTCTTTTTGCTTACTGTCCCAAATCTCAAGTCTGCAATTTAAATGTTTTCTACTTCCCTATTCTCCTCTATTCTTGTTTCTGCCTTATATATTTCATCTTCTCTTATTTCTTGTTATGATTTATAGTACAGTGTTAAAAGATGGGACTAGCATTTGGCCGTGGGGGCCAAATTCCACAATTCATTAGCCATGTGACCTAGGAAAATAATGTAAAATGAGGGTCATCATTACATTATACAGTGAGCTGAATGATACCAACTCCGGAAGAAAATGCTCACATCCTAATCCCTAGGACCTGTGAATATCACCTTACATGGCCATAGATGTGATTAAGTTAAAGATCTCGAGAGTTATCTGAGTGGACCCAGGTTATCTGAGTGGACCTTAAAGGCAATCACATGTGTGACTGTGAGGGAAAGGCAGAGGAATTTTGAGACATACACAAAAGGAAAGGTGATAAGCAGAGAGAGAGATACAACACCACAAACCAAAGAATGCAACAGCTCCCAGAAGCTGGAAAAATCAATGAACATATTCTCCCCTTCAGTCTTTGGAGGAATTATAGCCCTGCTAAACCACTGATTTCAGATTTCTGGGTCCTGATACTATTATGGAATAAATTTCTGTTTAAGTCAGAGTGGCAATTTGTTACAGCAGTGATGCTGCTTCCCTCCCAAGCCAAAGAATAAGCTCAGGGATATACAAATGTTTTGTGAACGGAAGTGCTATACAAATACAAGTTCTCCTTGCTGATCACTTTTACAGGGACCTCCAAGACCATGCAAATAGCCATCATTATGAATGAGTCCTCGTGGAACAGAGGTAAGAGTTGTTCCTGGGGCTTTCCTGTGTCTTTGTATACCCTTCCCCCTAATCCTTCTCTTCCCATAAAGCTTAGTATTTCTTTTGGTGGTTGTGTGGATATTGCTAATAGTAGCAACTTCCAAAGAAAATGAAGTAGAACCACCTTAGCTATGTCTCTTAAATCTTGGCAGCAATTACTCTTCTCTTTATTCCAAGATCTCATGTTAGTCCAGAATTTAGAGCAGATTTTCTCAATAGCAGCAAGATTGACACTTGGGACGAGATAATTCTTTGTTGTGGGAAATAGCCTGCATATTGTATGTTTAGCAGCAGCCTTATCCTTTATCCATTAAATGCCTATAGTATTGCCCCATCAAGATGTCTCAGACAAAAAAGGCCAAATATTCTAAGGACAAAAATGCCAGCCCTCCTCCCTATCCACACCAGGTCAAGAACAAGTTATTTAAAGAATGATCACACAGATGGGACAAATATCTGGTAGGCCTCAATTCCTGGTAGATAACCTCAATATCCATTCACAATTTATTAAGATCTGTCCTAGACCTAAAGAAAGGATATATCTCCTAGTAGCCTACTGATTCATCATTAAGTTAGTCTTTTTGATCATTTCATCAGTGTTTTTTAAAGTATGATCAATATTCCATTGTGGCAGAATCACTTGAGCTTTTTGTTGATCTACTGAGACATCCAGAAATTAGCATTACATGTTTGTTGATGATTCTTTAATTTGTTAAAGACTGGTTTTGATGAACTTCAGAAGCTGAGTGGATGCTGTTCTTTTTTTCTCTTTCTTTGTTCTATAATCTGATCCTGGTTCCCCCAAAAAAGTTCTTCACACATACTGTCAGTTGAACTCCCAATTTTAGATACTACAACCTAGCCTCTGCCTATAGTGACATCTCAGATCCTATATCCTCACTAGTACTGATGTATATTACCTGTCTGTCCCCAGTAGTACAATCCCCTTAAGTGTACTCTCAAACTTCCTTAGATGCACATTCAGGTCTCTAGATTGAGAGTTGGCTAAACTACCCCTTAATATTGCTGCCCCAGCAAACTTTTTGTGTGGCCACGTAGCCTCAAGATGACATTAGCCCTTCTGTTAAGCTCTTGAGCTAGATAGTTAACAGCCCACAGAATCACAAATAAATATAAGCTCCTAATATGACTCTCTCAATAACCCCTATAATAAGCATTCTCCTCCACCTCCCAGGATCTTCCCCTTGTGTGCCCTTCAGCTAAGACTCCCAGAATTTTACCAAAATCTATCTTTTTCTGGTTTGAGTTAACCAATCTGAACTTAGCCTGGGAACCCCAAAGCACTCCATCCAAGTATCCAAATAAAGGTATATTCCCAGGTCCTGCCTTGCTCTCTCTCTACATGCACTCTGCCTTCACTTCCCTGCATGACCCCTCTAGGTATGCAGAGTACTTCCTCCAGGCCCTGTGAGTAATAAACTTCTCTACTTCACTTTCTCTTATAGTCTTTTGTTGAAGTCTCCTGGCCTACCATTTGATACCCCAGAGCTCTACTTAACAAATGTTAATTTAACAAAGTCACAACACTATGATTATCTCTATACAAATTAACCCTTGACTCTATCCAGTGTAGCAACTCTCAGTCCTCCCAACTTTACCATTTTTGTGTATATGCTTATAACCTAAATCCCGGCCTTGTTTTGCCTCTTCAACTCTAGAAAAACAATAGCCTAGATAGGCAAGAAACCCACTGATCTAGGCAGAGAAATGGCCAAGTTGAAGGAAACAGATCCTTCAGTATTCCCCATCTTGGTTGCCCCCAAAACCTTGGGGATAATCTTTGATATATTTTTCTGCCTTATCTCTCATATTACATGATTTCATTTATATGAAATGTCCAGAACAAACAAATACACAAATACACTATATAACATCAATTATCAAATCCTATGGATTCAAACTCTTAAATATCTCTTTAATCAACCTCATTCTCTCCAACCAGATAGGGCCTTTGGATGTGCTGTTTCTTTGATCTTTCTACTACATTGTGGCCACTTCATTGTTAGGTTAACCCATAATCATATTCCAAAATGCATCAAAAACAAACTTACATATCTGCCAAATGCAATTTAATATGAAGATGTCATTGATAAGACAAAACAATGGAAATATCAAAACGTACCAATTTTACCACAGATTCAGTGCAATCTATCAGAATCCCAGCTGACTTCTTTGCATAAATTGGCAGACTGATACTAAAATTCATATGGAAATGCAAGAGGATTCAGAGTAGCCAAAACAATCTTGAAAAAACTGAACAAAGTTGAAGAATTCACAATTCATAGTTATAAAACTTACTACAAAGCTACAATAATTAAGATAGTATAGTACTGCCATAAAGACATACAGATGAATCTAATAGAACCGAGACTTAAAAAAACCAATGTATGTATCTATATTCAATTGATTTTTCACAAGGATATCAAGACAACTCGATGGGGCTAAAATAGTCTTTTCAACAAGTAGATTTCCACATGCAAAAGAATGAAGCAGATTCCAACCTTGCATCATACAAAAATTAACTCCCTGTGTATCCCTAACATAAAAATTAAAAATGGATTATATAATCTAAATGTAAGAAACAAACCATAAAACACTTAGAAGAGTGCTCGCTTCGGCAGCACATATACTAAAACACTTAGAAGAAAATAGAGGAAGTAAATCTTCACAAACTTGGATTTGGCAGAAAAAATTAGCTGGGCATCACCAAAATTAAAACTTGTGCTTCAAAATGATATCATCAATGAAGTAAAAAGACAATTCCTAGAGTGGGAGATATTTGCAATTCATTTATCTTACAAGGGACCTATATCTAGACTATATACTCTTAATAATAAAAAGATAACTAACCCAATTTTATATAGAGCAAAAGATCTGAATAGACATTTCTCCAAAGAAAATACACAAATCACTGGTAAACATATGCAAAAAATGCTCAATCATTAGTCATTATGCATACACAAGTTAACCTCACAAGGATGGCTATAGAATAAAAGACATAAAAATAAGTGTTGTATAGAGAACAGATTAGTGGTTTCCAGAGGTGAGGGTTGGGGATAGGCTAAGTGGGTAAAAGGTAAAAACTTCTAGTTATAAAATAAATAAGCCCTAGAGATGTAATGTGCAGCATGATGACTATAGTTAATAATAGTGTATTGCATATCTGAAAGTTACTGAGAACAGATCTTCGTATCACAAGAAAAAATCTTTATAACTATGTGTGATAACAGATGTTAACTGGACTTATTGTGGTGATCATTTTACAATGTACACACACAACAAATCATTATGTTGTACAGTTGAAAATAATGTAATATTATATGTCAATTATATCAATTTTTTAGAAGGAGTGTTAACAAGGATATGGAGAAATTAGAACTTTCACATATTGCTGGTGGAAATGTAAAGTGGTACAACCACTTTGGATAACAGTCTAGAGTTTGTCACAGGGTTAAAAATAGTTATCAAATGATCCAGCACTTCCTAGGTATATACTCATGAAAAACAAACATCCACACAACAATTTATACACAAATGTCTGTCATGTGTTACTCATAATAACCCCCAAATGTTATTCATAATAATCTAAATGGGTCAGTTGATTAATGAATAAATAAAATGCGGTATACCTATGGAATGGAATAACCAATAGAATGTTATTTGGCCATAGAAATGAAGTATTTGTACAAGCCAAAACAAGGATGAATCTTGAAAATACCATGCTGAGTGAAAGAAGACAGTCCCAAAAGACTACATATTACACGAATTCATTTATATGAAATGTTCAGACTAGACAAATACACAAAGTAAATTAATGCTTGTGGTAGCCTAGGGCTGAGGGTGGGGATGCACAGGGTTTCTTTTAGGAGTAACAGAAACATTCTAAAATTAGATTGTGATACTTGCATAACTCTGAATATACTAAATAAAAACTTCAGTTGTATGCTTTAAATTATATAATATATGGGATCAGGAGGGAGACAAACCAAAAGAGACTCTTAATATCATAAAACAAACTGAAGGGGGTGGGGGGGCTGGGGGTTGGGAGAGGGTGGTGGGGTTACATTATATGTTTAAATAAAAAAGCTTAAAGAAAAAAAACAAAAAAAACAAAAAAAATAAATTATATAATATGCAAACTATATCCCAGTAAAGCTTAAAATGCATCAACAAAAAAATAAGATTTAAATTTCAAAAGTGCATCTTATCTTAAAATATGGACATTCCTTCAAATATGAATTCCTCCTATATCATATGATAGTTGGATGGTCAACTGTCAGCATCTCAGATGTATATTTGACCTCCCTACCACAGATTGAGTCTCATATTCTCCAGGTTATTTAGCACACTCCAGCATACCATTCTCCTGTCTATTCCCTCAATGCACCATCTTTTTCTTCCTGCCACCATTTTAAGGAATCAGTCATAAGTGTACATGCAGACTTGTGAATATCACAGCGGGGGTGAGATCAAAGAGAAACATATTCATATGGTAAAAAGAAAATTGTAGATTCCTTTGGGATATAAAAGATTAAAAGTGAGTTCTGAAATAACAGATAAGCATACTTGTCTTTTGAAATTCTGTAGCTTTATTTAATCTAATTATTGGCTTATTGAAATTTTGTTCTTCAGATTTCAAAATGATAGGATAACTAGGAATGAGGGCTCTGGAGTCCCAGTATCTGTATATCTAGATTCAAACTGTGGCTCTGCCACTTCATCATCTTCTCTCTTTTTTTTTTTTTATGTTCAGTTAGCCACTGTATAGTACCTTAGTATATATATATATATATAGTACATATAGTATCATTAGTTTTTGATGTAATGTTCAATGATTCATTAGTTATATATAACACCCAGTGTACATCATAACACATGCCCTCCTTAAGATCCATCTTAAGAAAGTTACTCAACATCTGGTAACTCAGTTTTTCTCATCTGCAAAAAATGAAAATGGTAGTACCTACCTCATCAGGTTGTATTAAAGACTAAGTAAGTTCATATAGAATGCTTACAATACCTATAACAGTAAGCATTTGATAATTAACTAAAATGAAAGACAGTACAATATAATGGTTAAGAGGCAACCCACAGAATGAGAGAAGATATTCACTAATGACACTAGACAAAGGGCTGATATCCTAGATCTATAAAGAACTCCTAAACTCAACACACACAAAACTGATAATCACGTCAAAAAATGGGCAGAAGACATCAACAGACACTTCTCCAAAGAAGACATACAAAAGGCTAACAGACACGAAAAAAATATTGATCATCATTAGCCATCAGGGAGATTCAAATCAAAACCACACTGAGATACCACCTTATACCAGTTAGAATGGCCAAAATCAACAAGACAGTAAACAATAAGTGGTGGAGAGGATGTGGAGAAAGGGGAACCCTCTTACACTGTTGGTGGGAATGCAAGTTGGTACAGCCACTTTGGAAAACAGTGTGGAGATTCCTTAAGAAATTAAATATAGAACTTCCCTATGACCCTGCAATTGCACTATTGGGTATTTACCCCAAAGATTCTGAGGTAGTGAACAGAAGAGCCATCTGTACCCCAATGCTCATAGCAGCAATGGCCACAACCGCCAAACTGTGGAAAGAACCAAGATGCCCTTCAACGGATGAATGGATAAGGAAGATGTGGTCCATATACACTATGGAGTATTATGCCTCCATCAGAAAGGATGAATACCCCCCTTTTGTATCAACATGGACAGGCCTGGAGGAGTTTATGCTGAGTGAAATAAGTCAAGCAGAGAGAGTCAAGTATCATATGGTTTCACTTACTTGTGGAGCTTAAGGAATAACATAGAGGACATTGGGAGATGGAAAGGAGAAGTGAGTTGGGGGAAATCGGAAGGGGAGACAAACCATGAGAGACAGTGGACTCAGAAACAAACTGTGGGTTTTGGAGGGGAGGGTGTGGAGGGTTGGGTGAGCCTGGTGGTGGATAGTAAGGAGGGAACATATTGCATAGAGCGCTGGGTGTGGTGCATAAACAATGAATGTTGGAACACTGAAAAACAAGAACATTTTTAAAAAGTAGGTAAAACTCAGCTGTGGATCTTTTTTTAAAAACGAGGAATGAAGTTAGGACAAGTTGTATACTTGAAATTAATGTAATATTGTGTGTCAAATGCACCAAAACAAAAACAGATCGTGTGGTTTAATAACCCTCATTCTTTTGCCTTTCTAATACTAAATTTGAGTTTGTGTACTTTTTATTCTGGTGGTAACATATTTGTTTTTTCATGTAATATTTTCATTAGAATAGTCTAGTTAAATTTTATACGTTTTGTGGTAATTACATCTTTGCCCAGTGATTTTAGACATCTTGCTTCTAATTCCCAATCACATGGAGTTTTCTAGTTTTTGTCATTGATGTCGCTATTGATTTCTAACTTAATTACATTTTGATTAGAAATGTGGTTTATGTGAAATGGCATGTAAATTAGATAAATTATATTAAATTATATTGTCTAGTGTGAAGACAGTTTTCAGAAATGTTTTTTTTTTAAGATTTTTTTATTTATTAGAGAGAGAGAGAGAGAGCGAGCACAGGCAGACAGAGTGGCAGGCAGAGGCAGAGGGAGAAGCAGGCTCCTTGCCGAGCAAGGAGCCCGATGTGGGACTCGATCCCAGGATGCTGGGATCATGACCTGAGCCGAAGGCAGCTGCTTAACCAACTGAGCCACCCAGGCGTCCCCAGAAATGTTTTTTTAAATAAATGTTCTATTTGTGCTTGAAAAGAAAAGATCAAATAATGTTTGAATCTTGTCAATTTCTTTTTTTTTAAGATTTTATTTATTTATTGGACAGAGATCACAAGTAAGCAGAGAGGCAGGCAGAGAGAGGAGGAAGCAGGCTCCCTGCTGAGCAGAGAGCCCGATGTGGGGCTCAATCCCAGGACCCTGGGATCATGACCTGAGCTGAAAGCAGAGGCTTTAACCCACTGAGCCACCCAGGCGCTCTCTTGTCCAATTTCTTAAGAGCTCTGGGGATATGAAATCTTTTTCATAGTTTTTTTTTTTTCCTTAAAATATCTGTGCATATTTCAGTTCTGCACTTAAAAATTATTTAAGGGGAGCCTGGGTGGCTCGGTTGGTTAAGTGTCTGCCTTTGGCTCAGGTCCTAATCTCAGGATCCTGGGATGGAGCCTGCTCAGCAGGGAATCTGTTTTTGCCCTTTTCCCTTTGCCAGTCCCCACCCCCTGCTTGTGGTTGTTCACACTCTCTCAAATAAGTAAAATCTTTTAAAAAATTATTTAATATATAGAAATTAAAACATCAAGGATAAGAGAAGTCTCCCACCCCCATTTCCATCCCTTAGGCTATCTGTTCTACTTTTCAGGTTTCAGTTTTGATTATAGCTCTGAATAACAATTGTACCTCTTTTATTTACATGTAAGTAAAAGATGAAAATTTTAATCATTTATGGTAACACTACTCCTTTCCTCCAATTTTGTAATTTTAGTTCTTCTACTGCTGCTGAATAAATTTAAAAGACACTTACTATTTTTCTCAACCAATTTTAGAAAATACCTTCACTTCCTCCTGAATTACCAGTTATACTATTATTTTAATAGTTTTCTTTCTAGAAATTGATCCATTTCACTTGTTGGCATAAAATAAAACAAACTGAGGGGGGTGGGGGGAAGAGGGGTTGGGTGAGGGTGGTGGGGTTACATCATATGTTTAAATAAAGCTTAAATAAAGTAAAAAAAAATTGTTCATTATATTTTATAATCCTTTTTCTGTATAGTCATTAGTAAAGTTCCCTCTTTCATTTCAGATTCTAGTCATTTCGATCTTTTTTTTTTTTTTTAAGATTTTTCTTTTTTTTTAATTTGACAGACAGAGATCACAAGCAGGCAGAGACACAGGCAGAGAGAGGAGGAGGAGGAAGCAGGCTTCTGGCTGAGCAGAGAGCCCAATGCGGGGCTCTATCCCAGGACCTGGGATCATGACCCGAGCAGAGGGCAGAGGCTTTAACCCACTGAGCCACCCAGGCGCCCCTAGTCATTTCAGTCTTTTTTCATAGGTTGATCCAGCCAAGTTTGTCAATTTTGTTGATCAGTTCAAATAATGACTTTTGGGCTTCATTGATTTTTCTCTATTGTTTTTCTATTATCTGTTTTAATTTTTGCTCTAAATCTTATTTCATTCCATCCACTTGCTTTGGGCTTCTAGTCTTAAGCTGAAAAGTTGTGTTGTTGATTTTCTGATCTTCTATAATGTAGGCAGTAGAAGCTAAACATATTATCCCTCTGAAGCATTGCTTTAGCTGTATCCCATTATGGTGGGTTGTCTTCATTTTCATTCATTCCAATGTATTTTCTATTTCTCTTGTGATTTATTTTTGACACATTGGTTATTTAGGACTGGATGTTTAAATTCCACATATTTATATATTTCCCAAATTACCTTATTTTTCATTATGATTATTTTGCATGATTTAAAAAATCTTTTTAAATTTACTGAGGTTTGTTTTATGACCTAACACACTGCCTAACCTGAAGAATGCTCCATAAGCCCTTAAACAGGAAGCAAGTATGTCTGACTATACATGGGATAAAGGAAAAACTCTTCAGCTTGATTCTATGATTTAAACAGCATTAAGCCTACTGGCCAGGGTTTGATTTGGGGATTCAACACCAGCAGAGGTGCTATCTCTTTCACAGGGAATTCACTTCTTACTATATGTGTTAAAAGTAGCCCGTGGTTAGCTAGAAACAGTCTTTATCAGCCTCTTTCACATCATGACATACCAAAAAATTGTTTTATTCACAAGGCATACTGGAGTAAACAGAAACAGCTCCTTATACAACCTGGCTCTTCCAACCAACAGCCTAACTGCACAGAGCTGAAAGGAATACCTAAGCACACTCATAACTAGAGTGACCATATGCTCCAGGCTACTTGTTGTCCAGGTATGACTGCTAATTCTTGCTTCTTCAAAAACCTTCCAGCTGGGATAATGGGCTATATTTACTCTACCTATAACCTATCCAGGTAATACCAGCCACTACTACCAGGTTGGGAAGCCAAAATACAGCACTACTCCCACCAAATGGTTCTCAACCCCAGCTGCACATTATTTTACCAAGACAACTTATAAAAAGCCAGTGCTCAGTTCTACCCTCCAGATTTTGACTCTAGGCATCTGCATGTTTAAAAGCTCTAGGGTTGATTCTTTTGAGTAAGGGTTAAGAATCATAGCACCTAGTTTGGATAGAGCCAACCATGTAGTATCTTATCATTCTACTTTCCTTAACTTAAGCAAAATAAGGAGAAACAAACTCTAGTCTGTCCATTTTATTCCTCTCCTGCTCCAATCCCACCCCAATTTCTCTCCAAACCTTGAGATAACCTTTGTTACTAGCCCCCACTACTCAGAACTGGTGAGACCTCCATTTATTTTTCACTCACCTTATGTGGTTGGTTTATGTTGGCACCAAAAAACACCTATTGGAACACCCATCTCCTATCTTCCAAAAATACCTAGAAATTGCTACTCTATTGATGGTACTGTTTGCTTTCTAATATTGCTATTTTTGTCTATCTGTTTTGCATTTCTTTACCCACTTTAATGGATTTTGGGAAAGGAAAAGGAAAGAAGGCTTCATCTCACCATTTTCAAAACATTTTTTCATCATTTGGTTTCTATAGGGAGCAATGTCTAGTTCTAATCATTTTCCTCAAGTACACTTTTTGTTCTTAATACTCAGCAACAAACTTCATCAGCAATCAATTCCCATTTTCCAATAAAAAGAGGGACACATCCCTTCTGAATCCAAGATTACACTGTCAATAATAGTATTGGTTAAAAGTTGTGACATGTCTACCTCACCATCCAAATTATCATTCAGGCTCTTATTACGGAGGACAAGTAGGAGCTTTGCAAAAGTAAAAACTGAGGTTGAGGAGATAGCTTTGGATAAAAATACTGAGTTGTTTAGGTCTAACATATCTGATACTAAGTTTACACATAATCAGATGTTGTTAATGTCAAAATTAACAGAAAATGATGCTTTTAAAAAATCTCCTCATGTAAGTACTTTTGTGGTCAGGGTATAAATTCCCAAGTCATAAAAACTACTGGCCTCTACCACCAGTAAAACTAAGTATCTGCCACTAGTATCTGCTCACACCTTAGTTACACAACTACTGAGAAACTGTTCTGACTGGTAACTGGGAGAAAAATTGGTACTAAATGCTCATAATGCTTTAACAATTTCTGAAGGATTAATAAACAAATTTGGACCCCTCATCACTTAATCCCACCAAATTCAATGCACAAAATTCCAGTATAAACAAGTAATTTAGATAGAACCTCCCAGCACTGACTGGGAGCTGAGTGGAGGAGGAGGAGATGGCTTCCCAGACTCCTCTCCCGACCCCCAAACCCTGGGAGGCCCACAGAATTCCTGGAGCTTAGCCAGGACGAAGACCTGGTCCCACTTTCCAATCTACTGATTTGGGTCCTACTTTACTAACAAGACCTGGACCATCAACACTTACCAGAATGCCCCACCTGTTCTTCCAAGGCCACCACAGCCAACAGGAAGCAGCAATGTGAATACTTTCAGACCTGGTTACAGTTCATTTTCTTCAAGATATGGTGCCTATGGAAATGAGTTTTATGGAAGCTATAGCCCTTATAGTTATGGAGATAATGGGCTTGGCTATAACCGCCTCTGTGTGATGATCTGCCACCTAGTAGATTTGTTCAGCAAGCTGAAGAAAGCAGCAAGGATGCATATCAGTCCACTTAAGTATTGTGCATGCATTTGCCTCTGTCAGTATGATGATGGATGCTACCTCTTCAGCTGTCTGTATGTTTCGGGGCTGTATTGGATGTAGCAAATCACCTTTCCCAATTAAAAATACATTTCACAAAAGTTTTTTCAGCTTTTGCATTAGTTAGGACTATAAGGTATCTTTACAAACAGTTCCAGTGGATGATAGTTTAAGAAGAGGCTCTGAATGAGGACCTTTGGGCAGAAAGTGAACTGTGGCTTGCTTTGATGATGAGGGCAGAGCAGCTAACTCAGCAAAATCTCGGCCAATGTTCTTATTCTTTGCAATTATTCTTGGTAGTCCTTAACCCCATCTGGAAAATGCTGTCTACCCATAATGATGAAGTAACAGACAACACAAACTGGGCAAGTGGTGAGGATGACCACGTAGATGCTAGAGCAGAATATGATTTTGCTGCTGTTATCTGAAGAAATTTCTTTCCATGCTGGCAATATGATAACTTAACCTCTCAAAGAACAGCAACCCAAAATGCATGGCTTGCTTCTGGCTAGTATTGATGGTCAAACAAGTCTTATACCTTGTAATTATGTCAAAAGCCTTGGTAAAAGAGGTACAGAAGCAGTGGAATCCAGCAAAATTTCCAACATCAACAATCTTTTATCAATGCAACACTAATTAAAGTAGCCACAGCTGCTGATTCTTTGGATGAACTGGAATCTGCCTTTGAATCTGTTTTTGTTGAAATTAATACGGTTCCAGTTGCACCTGATCCCACTGGGAAAGGTGGAGATAAGATCTTTGATATCTTTCATGTTTGCCTGCAACTGAACTATACTTAAAAATTCTTTCAAAGAAATTAATCTACAATCCAATGAACACATTTGTTAATGGCTATTCCAGGTGTTTTACTGTTAGAAATTATTAAAGTTGAACACTAGTGTGTTGGTCTAGTGACCTGGTTACATTTTACAAGTTGTTTCACCTAGATTTTAAGATTATGGAGACTGCTACCATTTTCACATTTTTTTTTTAGAGACTTTTTTTTTTTAAGATTTTATTTATTTATTTGACACAGAGAGAGAGATCACAAGTAGGCAGAGAGGCAGGCAGGGGTTGGAGGGGAAGCAGGCTCCCAGCTGAGCAGAGAGCCCGATGAGGGGCTGGATCCTAGGACCCTGAAATCATGACCTGAGCCGAAGGCAGCAACTTAATCCACTGAGCCACCCGGGCACCCCTCATCTTAATTTGAAAGTAAGATTGATGACTATAGAACACACTGTTTGCTACAGTAGGGGTCTTTAATGCTTTTTAAAGTTAGAGCTTAATTTATTTGGAATCCTTAGAAATCGAGTGATAACATAAATATGAGAACAAAAGGCTACTTTTTTTTTTTACAACTTTAAACTTAATAAAAATGTTCTGATCTGTGTTAAATAAATAAATAAATGAACAGAACCTTAGAGATGGCTATAACCAAATCAAGTGTTTTAATGTTAAGGCTGTTGGCTGGCAGCCTATATAAAAGGCCACTGTGTCAAAACTAGTGACATCAAAACCACACACTCCCTTCCTTCTTCCCATATTTTATTTTTTAAAATATTTTATCTATTTGACAGATAGAGATACAGTGAGAGAGGAAACGCAAGCAGGGGGACCAGGAGAGTGAGGAGGAGGCTCCCCACTGAGCAAGGGGTCTACAGCCATACCACCCTGAACATGCCCGATATCCTCTGATATTGGAAGCTAAGCAGGGTTGGGCCTGGTTAGTACTTGGATCAGAGGCTTTCTTCCCATATTTTAAACAGGATTTGTGGGGAAGAAGAAATGAAACTGGATAAATTCTAAATTCAGTCAATACAAGCAAAAAAGAATAAGTTCCAATATTTTGTTGCACATCATCTAAGTTAATCAGAAACCATTTTATATAAGGGTGTATCAAATGATGTTGAAGTGAAAAAAATGTTTAGCTTATTTAAAATTCTTATTTAGGGTCAATTTTAAATATTTAGTTTTTAGTCAGTAAATTTTTTAAAAATATTTTGAAGTGTATTAGAAAATGGTTTTGTAATTTATATATTTGCTATTAATCAGTGATTTAATCAATTATCAAAAGTACTTTGTGAACAATATAAGGGATTGATGAAAGCAGCTTTGTATAATTATGCTGTTTTATAAATGCAAAGTAATAAATATGCTCATTTTCTTATTCTTTCCAAAGACTCAATTTAAAAAATATTTCTTAAATATTTAGTTTGTTGTTTTTTTTTTTACTGCTTTAAAATTTTAAAACACAGTCTGTGCTTAATAACATTTTCAAATTTGTCTGTAAGAGGTTGGTGCTACGAAGAAAAGAAGGGAAAGTAGCTGGGGACAGGAAAGAAAGGAAGAGGATATTCTTAAAGTGAATGTTGATAAAATTAAGAGAAATAATGGTATCATCAGTTAACTGTATAAAAACTTCCTACTGTTTCAGCACAACCTGGTGAAGATTGAGGTACAGGGAATGTCAGAAAAATCAATAAAGCTTTCTAGTTACTTTAAATCCACTTATAATAATACCCTTTTAATTCACAAATTTAAATATACACATTCAGAGCAACTATAAAAACATATGCCTTATTTTTAAAGTGGTTATTTCCAAAAAAGGAGTTAGCCAAAAACAATAGCAAAATTACATGACCAGAATAGGCTGAATGGGCACACAATATTCTCAAGTAAACATCAGAAAGTAAAATAATCACACAGCCCTTTATTCTGTCATCAAATTATTTCAAAACCCTAATATTGGTACTCCTATGAACAAAAGTACAAAAATCTCTTTATGACAAATTGCTTATGATGAACAGCATAAACACTGTTTCATTTCTTGAGCATCTTTCTCTCTAGTGTTCTTCTGTACTTCCTACAGCAATTACTTTGTTGGAACAACTTAAACATCTAAAAACCAAGGCTCTACAGGAGTGGCCACTGGTTACTGATGTAAGTTTTTGTTCTTTATAATAGAAACTTTATGTATAATCTAGATGACATTTGGCATATGGCATGCCAGTCTTCAGCATGTACTGAAGTTTATTAAGAAAGGTGTGGAATCAGATTATTCTAACATTTAAAGTATTAACGGTAACATTGTTTTAGAAACAAAGCATATCCAATACAATTTGGTATTATCATAATTTTAGTTCTGCTCTAGCTCTTTCCACTGTTTCATACTTCTTTTTCCTGTATGAGGGTGTAAACTTGAGAACCTACTGGTTACTGAACCTCCCAATACATTGGGAAGATTTGATTTGAATGTGTTCAGTATAAAATAGCATCCATAGATAAAATGCTAAAAGAGCTCAGAAGGTAATTGCAAAGATGTGCTTTGTACATTTGTCAGGTATTTACAAAATCCATTTCTCTATCTCACCCATTCTACAATATTTACTACCAACACTGACATCTATATGCTCCCTGGGCTCATCTGAAGCACAGGACACAATAAATTATTTGACTGATGATTTTCGTATTCTCCTGGAGAAAGTACATAATGAGTAACATTCTAGATACCATAGGGAGTGAGGGCTTAATTTTCCTGGAAACCCAAATAAGACTGGTAACAGTGCACCTCCTCTTCTTCCCCCAAATACTCTAACCTCAGAACCATGGAGTATCTATTTTTTTTTCATGGTTTATCTATTTAACTAATGGCAGACTGTCCCGTATTCCTAACCACAGCACAAAGTTGTCTGAAAACACCCAACTTTATACATTTAAATCTTATTCTTCCTCAAGTTGTATTTTTTGTCTTCAGTCCCTATCTTTGTCAAGCTCAGTATACCTAAGTCACCTTTTTGTGACTTTTTACTGATTTTTCTATCCAGAAACAACAAAAATCTTTTAAGTTTTCTAGAGATTTAGAAACTGCCATTTCTCAATAGATAGCATTATATAAAGCACATATAAATTTTGAGTTATCATGATCCTGTGAGCTGATGATGAAAGATGAATTATTTTGATAAAAAATGTGGTATGGATTTGAAAACCTTTGCTTGACTCTCCTAAAGGATAAACAAATGCTAAAAGCTGATAAGGATTTTTTGGTAATATGCTAACTGGAAAGTTCCTAAGCCATAGCAAATACTTTAAAAGAATATCATTCCATACTATATGGACCTTTTTTATTATACTGCAACATAATTTGAAACTAAAGATAATTTTCCTTGCTAACACTGTGGAGCAAGTTTGCTTAGCTTTTTCAGTGGTCTGACTTCTTTTCTCTTAAAGTAAATGGTGACAAAGATTCTAAAACAAGAACCTTTGAAAGAGTTTTAAAGAACTATCCCAACACATTTATACATTGAAACACTAGTCATACTACTCTACAGGCTGACAAACTTTCTTTGTAAGGGGTTGGATGGGAATATTTTAGGCTTTAGTCTCTGAAACATTTATTCAACTGTCACTGTTGCACAAAAGCAGCCATAAACCATGAGTAAAAGAGTGTTAAGTATAACTTATATAAGAGTGTAAGTATAACTTAAAAGTATAACTGTGTTCCAATAAAACTTTATAGACACAGAATCTCATATTAATTTTCATGTGTCTTAAAACTTCCTTCTTAAGTGAGTTAAAATTGTAAACACAATTCTTAGTCCCATAGACTATGAAAAGCAGCCACTGGGCTAGATTTGGCTTACAGGCCAGAACTGGCTGTGCCTTATATATGAGCTTATATATGTTATGCAAAACTTTTAAATTCCAAGCCTAAAGAGTTTGGAGACTTATTTTTTAGATCCCTCATTTTAAAACTTATACCAGACAGGTTATCTACATTATGGATAAATATACTCACATGAGAAAAAGAAAATAATTCAGAATACATACCTCTACTTAAAAAAGAAAACAAAATCTGCAAAATGAATGTTTCACCTTAAAACATGTAATTAGGAAACATTTAAAATCTTTATTCTATGCAATATAAAACAATATGCATAGATTTGGTACATAATTTCTTTGTTTTTACTCTGGGAAAAAGGCAATGAGGAAAAGGTTTATAAATCTTTCCATCCTTTTTATGAAAAACTGCAATTGAAATCAGCAATTCCTTGTATGTACAACCATCAACTCTGAATATGTGAATTAAACCTAGGAAGTGGAATTTACCTAGATGAATTATGGGTGCTCTTCTAAAATGTACAATTATATCAGAGGACACTATGACTTCTACAATTTGGGACAGTTTTGAATATGAAACTCCTGACTCCATATATATATAAGGAAACAAAAATATCCTTCCAGTCATCAAGTATAAAAAAACTTCACAGTCTGATTTACCTTTATCAAAGGTAAAATGATTCACTGCTGCATTTCATGGATTATTTTGATCCTCAGTAGTTCCTTAACACAAAATAAATTTCGCATGAACTTTTTATCTCTTTGGGTTTTCCAAAGCAAGATACTAATACAAAATGTATTGAACTGGCAGAAGTCCATGGGCTAAAGAAAAAGGAATTAAATATAAAATGTTCACCAACTTTATCCTTTCTAATTTTCAATAGCTTCAGGTATTGAGACCTAATTGGTTTCTTGTGTCTATCCATTATGAACGTAACTCAATCTTCTATTTCAATACTCCTCAGTGTCGTCTTTTCCTTGGTGCTTTACTGTGCGACGTAGAAGATCATTTCGTCCAACTTCCATCATCTGTTCTTCCCAAGATTTCATTTCATTATAATAACGAATTTTATCATCATTAGCAAGTTGAATATATACCTGAGAAAAAGTGTAAGTGTTAAAATGATTTCTTTAGAAGAGTCTTTTACAATTAATTTCTGGAACACTCCATATACTCTAGAAATCACCTTACTAGTTCTACATGTGTAAAAGGGACAGAAGGAAAGTTTTTTGAGATAAAAGATGAGAAAAGGGCCAGAAATTAAGATTTTTGTAAGAATAAAGCTCATATAATTTTAGGGCTTGGGATGTGGGAAAGAAACAGAGGCAAGGAGTGATTTCACTGGATAGAGTGAGCACTCTGAGTTATGAGTGACATTGTTTTAAATACCAGTTTTATTTGCAGTTAAAAAAAACAACTGTTTCTAAGGATATGAAAATAATTTAAAAATACTTTAACTATGCTATTAGTGATATAAAGTTAAAAAAATTACTGATATAGATAAAATATATTAGTGATATAAAGTTAAAAAAAAAAACAAACTGTTTCTAAGGATATGAAAATAATTTTAAAATACTCTAACTGTGCTATTAGTGATATAAAGTTGTTTTCACATGAATCAAGCCTTGCCCTAATATATTTTCTCACAGATACTTTAACTAGACACTTGAAACTAAAATCATACCACTTACTTGCTTTTGAGAACTAGAGAGATTTTTCCAGTTTTCATTTATAGTCTTCAGCTTTACCTGTAAAATACGTATGTTTAAGTACTAGATACACTTCAGTGGTTAAAGGTTTTTTATTATTCATTTCAACAATAAAATTTCAGATGTCAAGAATCACAGGCAAAGTCTCCTCAATTCCTACCTTTCTTTCCAAATAAAAACTACTGAACTGTTAAAACATACAAAAAAAAGTGAATAGGATGAAGATATTTACCTTTTTATTGAGATATAATCAACATGTAACATTTTGTTAGTTTCAGGTGTAAACTTGATTCATTATTTGTATGTATTGTGAAATGATCACCACCATAAGTCTAGTTAACATGTCACAAAAATGCAGTTACAAAAATTTTGTGGTAAGAACTTTTAAGATCCATTCCAGGCAACTTTAAAATATTAACTACAGTCACCCTATTGCACATTATATCCTTAAGACTTATTTACATTTAAAATTAGAAGTTCGTACCCTTTGACCATTCTCACCCCATTTGGGGCCCCAACCATAACCTCTGACAACCACAAATCCATTCTCTATACCTATGAAACTTGGTTGTTTTCAAGATTCCACATATAAGAGATCATACATTATTTGTCTATTTCTTATTTTACTTAGCATAATGCTCTCAAGGGCCATCCATACTGTTGCAAATAGCAAGATTTCATTCTTTTTTAATTTTTATTTTTATTTAAACATATAATGTAACCCCACCACTCTCTCCCAAACCCCCTCCCCCTCGCCCCCCTCAGTTTGTTTTATGACATTAAGAGTCTCTTTTGGTTTGTCTCCCTCCTGATCCCATCTTGTTTCATTTATTCTTTTCCTACCCTCTTAACCCCCAACCCTGTTGCATCTCCACTTCCTCATATCAGGGAGATCATATGATAGCTGTCTTTCTCCGATTGACTTATTTCGCTAAGCATAATACCCTCTAGTTCCATCCATGTCGTCGCAAGTAAGATTTCATTCTTTTTGATGGCTGAATCGTCCACTGATAAATAGTTTCTTTATCCATTCATCCATTGATGGACAGTTGGATTGCTTCCATGTCCTGATTATTGTAAATAATGCCCAATGAACATGGAGGTATGCAGACATTTTTCAAGTTAGTGTTTTTGGTTCCTTTGGATAAATACCCAGAAGCAAAATAGCTGGATTATATGGTAATTCTATTAATTTTTTGAGGAACCTCCATACAATTTCCTAGAGTGAGCTGCAATTTACATTTCCATCAACACATGCACAAGGATTCCCTTTTCTTGGCATCCTTGCCAACACTTGTGATTTTCTCAGCCTTTTGATAATAGCCATTCTTTTTGATAATAACCATCTTTTGATAATATCATTCTGAAGTGGTATCTCATTGTGGTTTTGATTTGCATTTCCCTCATCATTACTGATCCTGAACACCTTTTTATGTACCTATTAGCCATCTGTATGTCTTCTTTGGAAAAATGTTTATTCAGAAAATCTCCCCATTTAAGAAAAAATATTTTATTTATTTATCATAGAGACAGCACACAAGCAGGGAGAGTGGCAAGCTGAGGGAGAAGCAGGCTCCCCTCTGAGCAAGGAGCCTGATGCAGGACTTGATCCAGAGACCCTGTGATCATGACCCGAGCCGAAGGCAGACACTTAACCAACTGAGCTATCCAGGTGTCCCCTCTACCCATTTTTTAATCAGATTTTTTTTTTTTTTTTTTTTGCTATTAGGTTGTACATGTCCTTTATTTATTCTAGATATTAGCCCCTTATCAGATATATGATTTTCTTTTCTTTTTATAAGGATTTTATTTATTTATTTGACAGAGAGAGAAATCACAAGTAGGCAGAGAGAGAGGGGAAAGCAGGTTCCCTGCTGAGCAGAGAGCCCAATGCAGTTCTCGATCCCAGGACCCTGAGACCAGGACCTGAGCCTAAGGAGAGGCTTTAACCCACTGAGCCACCCAGGCACCCAGATACATGATTTTCAAATATTTTTCTCGCATTCAGTAGGTTGCCTTTTCACTTTGTTAATGGTTTTGCTATGTGGATGTATCCTTTTGATTCACCAATATTAATAATTCAAGTATATATCTATATTCCTATGATAGACTAACTTCAAAGACTAAGTGTCTTTGTTTCTTCCCTGTATCTTAATGTTTTATTCTAAAATTTGTGCCAAAGTATTTAGGTGTAGTCACTGGAACAATACAACACTAGTCCTTAATTTTACTTAGCTGAACTTAATTATATGACTTGGAAAAAATCATTATTACCTCCCTTAGGCTTGGTTCTTCATTTATAAAATTAAAAGGATTCAGGGAACCCATGTCTGGAGAGAGGCAGAGAGGAGAGTCAGCACACCTCATACAGCCTGTGCTGTTGCTCCCACAAAGCAGAGAATAAATGGGAATAAATGGGTGGGAGGAGAATGAGGGGCAGAGGGAGACAAACAGGGGTAGGAGAAAGCAAATGTGAAGGAGAGAGGGAAATGGTCTAAAAAGTATCTGTTTAAAGCTAAGAGGAAATCATCAGTGACTTTAAGGAAAAACAGAATGAGAACAATGGTTGTGAGTTTTGGAAGAAAGGAAAAATAATCATAGCAAATGGCACAGCTCAGCTACGACTAGGTTTACATTATCATTAATAACATACTCGATACTGAACTAACCAAAATTCTGGTAACTATACTATACTGGGATGCAGGTGAGTGGAAACATGAACAGTGGGATAAGAAGGTGTTACGTGTTAGTCTTAAAAAGTGGGAGGTAATGCCTAAAATATAGATAAGACTTAAAACTGAAATAAATCAAGAATTAACAATATAAGGTATTATTTAGAGATATGCAGGTAAATATCACAAGAGTCAGCTAACAGTTGAAGGTATCTGCTTCTGGAGTAAGCAGTATGACAAGGCTGTAAAACCTGGTATCTTTCATAACAAGTCTTATTTTTATTCTTTTAACTATAAGGATGTATAACCAGTATTTTATGTATGATTAAAAATGACAGTTGCATTAATTTTAATTTCCCAGGATAGGGTACCTCAGCCATTAAGATTTCTAGGTGATTCCAAGACACAGTCTGAGTTGAGAACCACTGATTTAGGAGGATTCTCATATAGCAGATAATTTTCTTATACTGATAAAATCCAAAGTAAGTTACTGACTGAGCAAATTTCAACTAAAAAAAATAAACAGATACGCATTTTAGTAACGTAAAGACATAGAAACAGAACTTTTAAATCCCAAGGAATGGGGCGCTTGGGTGGCTCAGTCGGTTAAGCATCTGGCTCTTGATCTGGGCTCAGGTCATGATCTCAGGATCCTGGGATCAAGCCCCGCATCAGGCTCCCCACTCAGCAAGGAGTCTGCTTGTCTCTCTCTCCCTTCATCTCTCTCCTTGCACTCCCACTCTTGTGCTCTCTCTAAAATAAATCTTTAAGAACATAAGGAGAAATAAAATCCCAACGAGTCAATCAGTGAAAAGTATACAGCCAGAGAAGACTACATCACATATACATCATTTAATCATACATTAAAAAGATTTCCGAAATGAACTACAGATCCAAATAACTCAAAATGTGGCAGAATGGCAAAAAACCTTCATCTCAGATTGACAACAGTGAGGGATCTGAACGCTTTTCTTATCATATCATATTACAAAAGGAAAAATACAATTTCCCATTTGGAGCTTCTAAGAAGGAAATAATGGAAAGAATAAGCCATAGCAGGAATGACAAGCTTCTTTCTTTGACACATTCATATGATATTCATGTGTGTGATACATTCCCATGGACATAACCAAAATTTTATTAAAGGATATAACATGAAGCAATAGGTTATACTCAAATCCCAGTACAAAATATTGTAATTCTACTCTCATTCTTTCTCAGTGCTTACAAAACAGTTAAGAATTGCCAGATAAGGGGCGCCTGGGTGGCTTAGTGGGTTAAAGCCTCTGTCTTTGGCTCAGGTCATGATCCTAGGATGGAGCCCCCACACCAGGCTCTCTGCTTGGCAGGGAGCCTGCTTCCTCCTCTCTCTCTCTCTCTGCCTGCCTCTCTGCCTACTTCTGATCTCTGTCTGTCATATAAATAAATAAAATCTTTAAAAAATAGTAATAATAAAAATAAAAATATAAAAAGAATTGCCAGATAAGAAGTCTCCAGAACTTTGAAATACCTATGAATTTGAAAATGTTATTTTTTTAAATAAAAATAAAATTGAATATACATTATTAGCCACTAAGTACTCAAATTAATTTTATGTGGTAAGAAAAAGGGTTTTCTTTTAAAAGAGATACAAGAAAGAAGACCTTATTTGTATACTTATTTATAATGATTTACTTTTCTTTACCTCCTAACTTGGCACCCCTACAACTTTCTGTCTAAATATTTAAAATTAAAATAAATAAAAATTTAAAAAACAAATGCTGTTTTCTGTTTTACCTGTGATGTACCATCCTTAGTTTCCTGGAACCTTTCAGCTATAAAAATGTTATAAGCTGAGCGAGGTCTTTTCGGTTTTCCAAGCATTGTTAACTCCTGAGTAACAAAAATGAAATGAGTTAGATACAGTTTTAACTTGTGTGAGACTTAACATAACTTTAATTTTACTTAACTTTACTTAACTTTTAACAGAAACTTTATTCACTACTGTGCATTGTGGAAAGTTCCTGTGAGTGAATGTTATAATTCTTATACAAAGTGATTATTCATTCTGGGGATGACAATTTTTTTGATAGCACTAAGTTTTCAAAATTATAACATATTTATGAGTTATTTTCCATACAAAACACTTCCTTTACATATGATTTTCATAGTCTCCACAAACTGAATAACTGAGCACATATGTACAAAATCTTTTTTAAAGGTTAAAACAATCTCATCTTCATCTTTACAGGACACTACCATCTCCTAGTCACTACGCGGATCCATCACAACTCATGAATATTAGACTATCTGTTTAACAATCTCATCTCCTTCTCTGCTATCTCCCAACTTTTAAACCTCAATGATGTGTTAAATTCAGTTCTTTTAATTGGGTACCAAAGAGCAGGGGAGGCAGGAGATAGAAAAGAATACACATATTCCTTGCTGTTTAAATCAGTTTAGTTTCAGAGTTTCAGAGAATAAGAGATACTGCATTATCCTAATTAGTTTCTGAATTTGGATAGTAGGACTTGTAATTTATAAAAGTATATGGCTTTTAATGGTAATTTGGTTAAAGTCAATAACCCAATTTTTATTCATAAGTAAAACTAGGATCCCTGTGATTTACTATCTTCTCCCTGAACTTCTGTCATAAAACTACTATAGACTCCAGGCACTTCATAACCTATTTCCCCCTTTTGTTTCTAGAGCTACTGCTAGAGATTTCTCTCCCAGGTGCTCTACTTGTAACTTCCTGATCCTCACACTTCTCACCTGATCTCTACTAGTTAGCACTGGGAGTCTTCAACAGAAAGAAAAATTCCAACAGGGAGTGAAAATGGAAGTCTGAGAGAAAAAAACCTTCAGGCCTCAAGTTTCTGGTTCTATATCCCAGGAGCTTGGAAGTCATCACTTCCTAGCAATAAGTATAAAGCTGAACAGACTGAAAAATCTACAACCTTCCTTGGATCCAAGAGAGGAGGAAACAGGGCAAACTGATGCCCCCTAGACTGGAGACATACAAGGGAATACAGGGAGTCGAGGCAGATCCTGCTGGAACCAGTGCTGGGGTAGGAAAACCTCTACTGCAATAAATGAATTGCTAGATGCTCTCTGTGGACAACTCTTAGAGCTTAAAAACTACAGGGGGACCCAATCATTGGAGAGTCCTCACAGTATTGTGAGAGCTAGACCAGATTTCCACAATAAATACCAGAAAAAAAAATGCCCTCCTGCTTCTATGAGGAGAAGAGGGGAAAGGAAAAGAAACTATTTTGAAATGCCTGAGTACTCAATTATTAAGGCCTGCCTCAGGCCTTAACAGTTAACCCAGAACCTAACTGTCCTAAGTGAAGGGAAATACCCAACTCCTGCACACTCTAGCCATCCTGTCCCAAACCTAAGGGGGAGGCAGTGTGTGTAGGAGTGAACTGAGAAACTCTTCTGAAGTTCACAGACCAGTGGCACAGGCTCACTGAAAGATCAGGACCTAATCATAGGACTACAGAATGCTTTTCTTGCCCCCACACCTAATCATATTACTAAGGCCTATTTACAGCAGTTCCTTCTACCCAGCACCTCATGTCCATCTATCAAGAAAAAACTTCCAAGGCATACCAAAAGGCAAAAAAAAAAAAAAAAAAAAAAAAAAAATCTGAAGAGACAAAGTAAGCATCAGAACCAGATATGGGGGGATGTTGAAATTATCAGACCAGGAATTTAAAACAACTAGGTTAATATGCTGAGGGCTCTAGACTGCATGCAAGCACAGACTAGCAATAAAAAAAGAGAGATAGAAATCCCAAGGATGAACCAAAAAAAAAAAGTTAGGTATCAAAAATGCTATAATAGAAACGAAGAATGTCTTTGATAGACTTATTAGACTGGACACAGCTAAAGAGAGAATCTCTGAGCTAAAGGACATATTAACAGAATCCTCAAAAATCCAAAAACAAAGAGAACCAAGACCGAAAAAACAACTGAACCAACTATCCAAAGTCTATGGGACAACTTACAACAGGTGTAGCAAATGTGTAATGGAAATACAAGGGGTGCCTGGGTGGCTCAGTCAGTGAAGAGTCTGCCTTCAGCTCAGGTAGTGATTTCAGGGTCCTGGGATCAAACCCTATGTTGGGCTCCCAGCTCAGCCAGAAGTCTGCTTCTACCTCTCCTTCTGCCCCCTCCCCTGTTCATGCTCACGTGCATGCGTGCTCTCTCTCAAAAAAATAAAATCTTTAAAAAAAAATATTGGGAACACAAGGAGAAAGAGTAAGGAATAAAAAAAATGTGTGAAAGGGAAATCCTCTATCACTGCCCAATCCTCATTTCTGGTCCTCTCCACTCTTAACACTGGATGGGTGCATTAAAGAAGGGAGAATAAAAGAGGGAGAATAAACTTTGGTAATCACACTTCCAAATATTATCCCTAAGCAGACACCATATTTCTCTTATTATCTTTTCTGGTTTCCTTTTACTAATTGGATCAGGAGACTAGATTACTATCTAGATTACTGACTTTAAAATGGATGAGTCCTCAGTGCTCTAGGAGGGATTAACATTAGGTCCAGGGAGAGAAATGTTGGTATCTCACATCAAAGTCTCAAATTTACTTTTCCAAAAAAATAGTTTTAGCTCTGGTGACCATTTTCTATAGTCTATGTACTGGACCAGCAAGCTGACTACCTCATACCTAACAGTGGTTCTACAGAAATATGTCATCATCTTTCAAGCAAGAGAATTTATGTGAATTAATAACCTTAAGCAGGGAACTACAAACTTTGAAGCATGTGGGCTTTTTAATAAGGAAAAACCAAATCTCATCCTATGGGCACTTCTTACTTGACTAGATACAATAAGTCACTTCTTCCTGACGTGTTAATAGATTCAGTCTATTCAGCAACATTCAGAATCAAACTCACCATTACTTATAAAACAATTCAAATCAGCAGGTTATTCTAGGTAAGACCCAGAAGCAAAGATCCTTGTTATTTCTGATTTGGCTGTTTTATAACTCTGTTCCTACAGCTTTCATGCTAGTCCTAACTATATATCTTAAATACAGATACATCCAAAAGTAGTAACAAGGGTTTCCAAGACAGACTCAATGCCAAGTGGAACAAGTGGCAGAATAGAGTGACCTCATTATTTCCTAAATGGGGTACCGCTGATGACATTCTACCATTTAGCCACACATATCAAAATAAGAAAAACTCCCTATATTCACAGTTATATAAACTTCAGTCCTTTGCCAAAGGAAAAGAATATTTCATTGATACTCACTCTTTTTTTTATTAATGCTTTCTTTTTTAAACGTTTTTGCAGGATTTCTTTTTCCAAAGATACAATCTGACTTGGAGTTAACTGTTCTTGAATTCTGCTTATCTCTTCTTTGTACGCCTGCCAGTCTGCCTTGTAAGCATCTTCATATATCTATAAATAAAAAACACAGATAAGAAGTCAATAAAGTACCCCTGGTAAATTAAACATAGCACACCTGCAGGGAAAGACAACTTCATGACTTCAGATAAAGACAGACTGAACTACCAAGTGAAAAATGTGCTCTGGAATCACATGTACATGGATGAAAAACCTGTATTTTTCATAAACATGCTAACCAAGTGAGATTCTAACAATTAGTCTTCAACTTCAGATTGCTGCCAACCCTTCATCACCACTGCCGTATGTTCATATTCTAATAGTTTATGTGAATCAGAATGTATGAAGTTCCTTTACGATAATGGGTATTAAATAAATTTTTGGGGGGGACCTTAAAGGACATGACTACTGTTTTTAACTGCAGAATAACTGGCCAGCAATAGTGAAAAACCAGTATGCTTACTTTTTTCTCTGAATCAGGAAGTTCCCTCCATAGTTGGGCGATTTTTCTAATTAGTTCTGAATTTTTTGCATCTATAGATTGGAATAAAATGAAAAAGTCACAATTATTTTATGTCTCAGGATTAATTTCTAAAGACTTCTAGGAAAGCATAATCCATTAGCTCTAAGTTGTATTACAGATATCTCTATACCACACACCACTCAACACAATGATTTAGGTTTTCTTTAATCAGCTAATTTAAATTTGATAAATAATTTCATATTTTATTCAACACTGTTAAAAATCTGTTATCTAAAATTTAAGAAGTATAAGACATATCCCCAAATAGTCCTCAGAAATTATTAGCTTAAGCAGTTGGGTAATCAACTTCTTCAAGCTTTTTACCTCATTTATCAGACAAAATTTTTTTCCCAGTCTTTCAGGAATTATTAAGTTCATAAAACCTAACTAAACAATACAATATAGTCTTGATTCATGTAACATCAATTGCATTTTAATTACAGAAAGTACTATTTGTAAGCAAACCATTCCAAAATCAATTCATCATTCCCCATTTCCTTACTCATCTTAACTGGAATGACCAGGATGTATGGAAATATTTTAACAAACCACTTAGTTTGAACTACCATATTTTAAAAGATGTGAGTACTTCTGAAACATGTTTCTTAAACCAATTCTTTATAATGTAAGAACTTTCATTAAAGCTCATTTGGTTTTCCCAAGTGCTCCCTGAAAGGGCTTTAGAAATCGTAAACAGTTAACTGTTATTTAGTTATTACATTTATGACACTATAACCCCAAATGAAGGTCCATAGCCTTTCTAGGAGTCAACAAACATCCTACCTGGAAATCTCTTTTTTCAGGAATTCAACCAATTTCCAGTGAAAAAGCTCTTGAAATTAGCAGTAATTTGTATAGAGCTTTACACATTCACATAAGTTACTATTTCATTGCAACTTCATTAACAATTCCCTGAAGTAGGAGCTAAGTAAGAGATAAGATGATTTATCAATGGTGCTCCAGGCTAATGGCAACTAGATCCCCCTAATTCAGCTTTTTCATCCTCTTCACTGGGTGCTTTCCACTGACAGGCTGCTATTTTTAAAATACTTTTCATTATATTAGTAAGTCAGGAGGATAAAGTCAATGATATCCTAACAGCACTGTCCGGTGACTGCTGATAGCTACGGTTGCAGTGAGCATGGCATAACCTAGAGTTATGAATAGGAATCACTAGAATCACTACCTTGTACACCCGAAACTAATAACACTGCGCATCAACTATGCATCAAACAATACATAGATTGTAGTAAGAAAGTAAAATAATACTTCTCACTAACTTACTTTTAAGGCATTTCGACTTGGTAAAAACTACGTCATACTTCCTATTTTACAGACCACTAAATATAATGGTTATGTTCGCACAGTCAATGGATGCTTTGAAAATGCAAATCAAGTTTGAAGTTTAACTGTTTAGTATCCTCTTTATTAGTTCAGAAAAGAGTAAATGCTCCAAAACTCCTTACCTGGGTTCTGAGCTTTAAATATGGGTAGCTGTTCTTTAGAAAATCGAACATATGAAGTCAGAGGCTTCTTTGGGTAACTATTCACGGTGGATGAAAAACACCTCGGTACATACGCAAAACTACGTATAAAGAAAACAACCAAAATAAAGTATTTAAGTGACAATATTCATTGTATATGAACAGAGATACCAAATGACATACCATCAAGATGCTACAGATGACCATGTTAGTGACATTTAAAACCCTGTCCTAACCGGAAGGAAGACCTACAAAACTGAAGTCTCAAAACTCTACCTATGCCTCCTAGGAAGAGCAAGGTGGAGGTAAGGTCCTGGCCGCTGCCTCCTTAACGCCTCTACTGATGGCGGGAGGCTCGTGGCGCGACTTCGCAGAGAACTCGGAACCGGTGCTACAAGAGTGGACAGTGCGGTGAGGCGGGAAGGAAGAGGAAAGGTGGAGGGTGGCCGGAAAGACTACTGGCGTCTAGGCCTGGTCTCAAAGCCACTTAGGCAAAGACGAGGTCTGAATCAGAGGGCCATAGTGGCCCGCACCTCCTAGGAAGAACAAAAAGTATACACTCCAACCCCAGCGCGTCCTGGGCCGTGCCACCTCCTGAGATAGCAGGTGAGCGGTCCCACCTGAAAGGAGAGCGCAGTCGACTTCCACAGCCCGCGCAGAGGTCCGATCCGGACTTTCCCAGGGCACTCAGCACGCTCCACACGCACCGGAAAAGCGCCATTGCACCAACCAAGTAAGCGACCAGGCGCCAATCTCGTGGAAGCCCTGCAGCACAAGAGAACAACTCCAACAATGACTAGAACCCGCTGGCGACCTTCCGCAGTTTACTCTCATGCCCGCCACTCGCGAGGCACCATGGGAAATCCGCTAGCATCCGGTTTGTAGTAGGGGGCGGGGCAAGGCAGAATTGACGCAGGCGCTGTAATGGCTTCTCGGTGGGCGGGGCTGAAAAGTAGGAGGAGCTCGGGGGCGGAGAAGGGAAACCGCAGCCCGGCTTGCCTGCGGAGGGTCCTGGCCTTAAGGGGGCGCCGCTGAGCCACCTCTGCCCCCGGCCCCCGCCCCCCTCCGCAGTCTTTTACTCCGCGGGGCCAGGAGGCTGGTGGAGGCACTGCGATGGTCTTAGCTTGCTTGGGCAGTGCTGGCTGGAGTCTGGCTGTGACGACCGAAAAGGCTAGTACGTAACAAACAGGTTTACTACGAGGACGCGGGATAACTGTGCCGCACCCGCTGCTCCGAGGTGAAGCTGGCGGGTGCCGCGCGAGGAGCGGAGCCGCTCAGTTCAAGCCGGAGCTGGAGCTCTAGAGCCCAAAAGTACTGCTGGGGCGGGGGTGGGGGAGTGGAAGGTAGGGAGTGTTTTCAAACCTAAAAATGCAGATGTCCTGGCCTTGCCGCAGTGCCTGATTAAGTATTGTCTGTGTGAGGCCGGTGAATCTCTGTTTTCAATAAATTCCTCACGGTTTAAAAAGATGCCAGTGATCTTGGAACCACACTTAAAGCAAAACTGATCTAGACTCCCATCCATTGCAACTATCCCAGACCTGGTCTTAGAGCCTGACATCCAATCCTGCTTAATTTCTAGGAAGGAGACTTTGGCTAATTAGTTGTGCAGAGGCACTACCTAGTCCCAGTGTTAATGTTAAAGTCTTGATCCGGAAATGTTGCATCCCCTAAGATTCAGTTTCCCCCACTGCAGATGAGGATGTTGGACTAGATTAGTTTTCCCAAAGTCCTGAGAACATGTGACAAATATTCCTTGAGATACTGATTGATATGCTGTACAACCATTTTCTGTGCAGACAATGGCATGAAAAAGATTGGGAAAACCTAAACTGAAAGTATCTAAGGATCAGCTTTTACATTCCAAATTATTTCCAAGATAGCCATGTCCTAAAACAACCTCTGTTGGGTAGCTATGATTGTTAATTCTTAACTGAATAATTGAAAATTCGTACCACTGTAATTAAGCTGAGAGTCAGCTGCCTTTCTGTGGCTTTGAAACATTGGCCCTTTGGTGTTATAAAGGACTAAGCCCACTTCTTTTAAGTGGTAGGTAAGCAACTGTTACTTGTCCTATCTATATTTTTCTTTCTATCTATCTATTTCTATCACCTATTCATAGACTGTCAGGGTTGAAAGGACCTTCCCAGGTCATCTGTTCAAACTTCCCATCTTGTCATGAAAGAAACAGTTTTTTTCTGATTATATAACTATGTACAAGGCCCCAAATGTGGGTAAAAGACATGACATTCCTTCACTCTCAGTAAAGTCTAATGAGAGAAGCAAAGAAATAAACAATTAAAATACACTGCCAACATAGAGTAAGTATAGAACACACTTCCTTATAATTACATTTTAGCTGAATGCTCAATTTTTCTCTGTACTTCCTAGAATGTTTTCTTTCAGATATTTGATAAAAGTTAAACTTCTTTTGGATATTTAAAAAATCTTTTTGTTGTTTTAAAGCGTCATTTGAAGGGCGCCTGGGTGGTATAGTCGGTTAAGCCTCCGACTCTCAGATTCCAGGATCTATTGAGCCGTGTAACGGGCTCCATGCTCAGCATGGTCTGCTTGAGATTCTCTTTCTCTCCCACTCATGCTGTCTCTCTCTAAAATAAATAAATAAAATCTTAAATATTAAAGTGTCATTTTGATAAATCTTCCTATACAGATCTTATAAATCTGATCTATAATATTTGTTTTCATCAGATACCAATATTCCTTTACATTCATTTACATACAGTGTAGTTTTATTCTGAATGCAGCATTTATAAAAAATAATCCTACCTACTTACTGAAATTGCTTTAAACAAAAAGGGGTATGATTTCATCTATATTTACTTTATAAAATGTGAAGAGTTGCCACAGCCTTTCCCAGGGCTCTGTTACTTTGTTTTGTTTCAAATATTTATCTACCCTGTGACTTCAACAATCAGTTATATCCTCATGATTCCCATATTTTATTTTGAATCCAGACCTCATTTTAATTCCAAATCTATATTACCACTGTCTTGTGGACATCTTTACCATCATGTCTCACAGATACTTCAATTTTCCCTGAAGAGAATCACTCTCTTTCTCCCATTTTGAACTCCTTGTCCTGATAAGAGGCACCAATATCCCATTTGAATCATCCAAGCTAATAATTTGACAAATCATTTTATAATCTTTCCCACTGACAATGTAACTGAGCTACTGTGAGTTTGCTTTTTGGTAAGTCACAGAGATTATACAGGTGGAGTTGTCACACAAAGTAACCTTTATTCTCAGCAAATAAAGAGATCATGGGGAATAAACTTCAAAGACCTCACTCTCTGAGCAAGGCTGAATGGGTTCCTTTTTTGTGTGTTAGGATGAATATTTAGATAGAGAAGCCTTGTCATTGTAGGTAGGACTGGGCATAAAGTCACACATGCTGCTTAATAAAACATGCCTTAACAGTAATATAAATGAGGCTCAAATGAGGGTTGTGTTCCTCCTTGGGTGGAGATTTTACTATCAGTCATTCCACAGGTCACTCCATGGTCCATCTCTCTAGGTGTGAGTTGGGGTTAATCTCAGATTGGTCTGGGTGGTCTGGACCAGTGGATCTCTACCCAGGCAGATGTTATCGCTTAAGGGGTAGTTTTGTTTTCCTTCTGAGGATGCTATGCCCCTAGGGTCTTTTGCCTGAGGATATGCTGAAAGGAAAGAGGTGGGAAAAGGCCTATAGGTGCAAGTAGTAAAGGTCTGGTCTTGGGATCTAGCTGGTAACACTTTTCCCCCATTAATCAGCTAATGGTAAGTATTGTTGATTTTACCTCACTAAGAAGAAGAAGTGTTCCTTCTTCTCCAGTCCAATTGCTGTTGCTTTTGTTTGGCTGAGATCTGTGGTATAAATTCTCCTGCAGTGGCTCATTTCCAACTACCATGATGTCACCACACCTGGAGTTGGGAAGAGCTATATATACACATTTGGATACACACACACACACACACACACACACACACACACACACAACTGGCTCTCCAGACCAATACCAGCCTGCTCCTGTATGTTATTGGTTCAGGCTCTGACATCTTTTCCCAAACTCTTACAGGAGTTTTCCCACTTTCATCTTATTTCCCTCCTAACCATATTCTGCCCAGTCACCAACTCAATCTTTCTAAAAGACAATCCCTTCACCTGTTTATTGAGACAGACTCTATGCTAATAAAGGACAGTTGAAGAAAGGCTGACAGGGATGATCCCCTCCCCCCACTCCCACTCCACCCTAAGAGGAATCAACCCTTAAAAGGATTTTACACCACCCTGGAAGGAGCCCTCTACCCTTTCCCCTGTGATAGGTAGATGACAAAAACTTGATTGGGTGACAGGCACATTGAGGTTAATCAGGTCAAACATCTGCCATTAAGCCCCCCCCAAACCCCTAGTCTTAGAAACTCATGGTGGCAGCCCTCTCAGGCTCCCTCCTTTGGGAGCTTTGTACTATTGCTCAATAAACTGCTTTGCTATCACTCAATGAACTTTGCTTTGCTGCCTAACACTTCTCCGCTGGTCTACCTCTTCATTCTTCAAAGCAGTGTGACCAAGAACCAAGGCAGTAAAGAAAAAGAAATCCTGCAACAATGCCAGGTAGGTGATTTTCACACTTCTATATTTGAAACCTTTAGTGGTTCCTGATTACCTACGGAATCAAGTTTAAATTCTCATACATACCATAGAAGTCCTGCACGAACTGGCTTTTTTTGATTCCCCTATAGTTTCTCACTTCACCTTTGCTTAAAAATAATTTATTTAAATACCTGGTTCTTTTTCTGATTTAATAAGTACATCAAACCACTTCATTTGGCTCTGGGTTGCATTTTGTGTGATATACCGAAGTTATGGAAATTACCGGATAAGAATATAGACTCAGAAGTTAGACACATCTGGATTTGAATCCTGTTCTTGTTACTTACTAGCTGTGTGACCCTGCCAAATGACAATTTCTCTGACCCAGAGTTTTCCCTTCTGTGAAAATGAGGATAATAATGGCTGATTCTTAAGATTGCTGTGAGGATTAAATTAAGAAATGCACAAGAAGTTCCTAATAGAGTCCCTGTCACATCGTAAAGACTCAACAGATAATGGCTATAACTATCTTTACATTATTTGTAACAATTATTATTAGCTTCTAAGTAATTACAGGTGTAATATGAATTTTCCCCAATGTGAGATTTGCATCACAGATCTGCCATTACTTTGTCATTTCCTACCCCTTTTAAATTGCATGCATGATGTAGGGAAGATGTTGGGGTCAAAGCTGACAGTCACGAAATAATTCTTGAAACATCTTTGGTGCAAAAAGGTGATTTCATTAAAGTACAGGGGCAGGACCTGTGGTTAGAAAGAGCTGCAATGGGTCATGAGGCGTGGCCCATTATATACAAGTTGGGAGTGGTTAAGGATAGCATAAGTCTCTAGAGAATTTTGGAAGCAAGTTTTTCAGGACCTTGAGGGGGCTAGCTATTGTTGGGAAAAGGTCATTTATTAACATCTAATGAAAGCTTAGTCATGAGACCCTACAGATGTATATTGGTCGGCCACAGGCTTGGGGGATGATTACCAACAAGTATCTTGGGGGTTTAGAGATAAAGGAAGTTTCCAAAGGAATTTTTATATGTTAAACTAGATTTACATGATCCTGGAGGTGGTGGGTCAGGCTAGGATTGCCTTTTGCCCTTAGCTAAGTAATCAAGGCGGTTGAGTCCTTAGAGGAATGTCACTCTGCCTGTTTCAAGGACTTGTCAATGGGCTGTAGGTAGTAAGGAAATTTAATAATTTTTCTACTGCCTTTGTTTCCCACATCAATACATACATACACATATATATCAGCATTGCTCTTCTATTCCTATTGAACTTTTAACATCTCTTAAATTAGTGATGTTTGAGCATAAAACTATGGTAGGTGATGAAAAAATAACACATCTTTGGTTGGAGTCATACTTTAATATTTTAGAACATTTTTATATAACTTTATTTGATTATGTTATTCAGAAATTAAAGTAGCAGACAGAGATGGTATCATTATTTATAGATGAGAAAAAATTAAGTTCAGAAAGCACAAGACACAAAAGGGTACACTAAATAGGTTGTGAAGGTGAAAACCTGGTCTTCCAATTCAATGTCGTAATGCTTTCTCCATTATATCAGACTATCCCTCAGACTCATTCAACACACCATATCATTTCAGCCCAAAATATATTCTTGGACTTTTCTTTAGGGTGTGAGCTTGTATTATTTACTTGTGACATATCATAGACTGCTCTGGTGTTTAATCTTTTGTTACATGTGCATTTTTTTTTCCTCAATAGATGGTAAACTCTTGAAGACAAGACCAAGACTTATGCTTCTTTCTATCACCATTAGTACCTAGCATAGTATATTCAGTATGACAGATAGGTAGAGGGAGGGAGGAGGAGGGACACAGAAAATGTGAAAAGGTTCACATCTGCACAAATTATTTATATACAAATTTGGACCCATAGAAAATAGCAACACCTGTTAGAAGTATTATTCACCAATAAAAAGTTAATGTGTGGAGATGGGGACTATGTAAAATTTTGGGAAACACATATGAAAATAACGTTAATGGCTTATTGATACTTGCACACTGGTAAAATTTAATGTAGCACCAATAAGTAGCAGCAGCAGCCAGAGACCAAAATAATTCACTACTAAATAATGGAGTAACATACATTGATATCACCCAAAGAAAAAATATCCAAGAAAGTAGTCTTGCTTTTGTAATTATAGTGGACAAATAATTCACTAAAATAAGAGCAATCACCTAATAGGTTTAGCACAAGGAATAGATGCATTCTAAACTCATAAGTAAAATGTATTTCTAGAAATAAGATTATATTTCAATACCACATTTAAAGCCAACTTACTCATTAGAAACTAAATAGCACTCTAATAGGTATTGGAAGTGGCACAAAAAGAATTAAGACATCGTTTCTGTCCCAAATAGGTTACACACTCTGATTAGGAAAACAAAGTAACAACACATGAAAATTACAAAAGTATAATAATTTACTACAGCAAGGACGGGAGGGAATTATAATATGAATTTATCCTAGTGTATCTTTCCTATAAATCATTATTTTAATAAATTATACACATAGGAAACTATGAAATAATTTTTCCCCCAAAACATTTTCATTTACATTTCTATTATGACTACACTTGAGTTTGCCTTAACATACTATACAGAAGAATGGAAGGGAGAGAAATATTAGAAAGTAAGATCTATTGAATACTAATAATTCCCAGTTATCCAAATTGGTTTATGAATTATTTCCCAATTAGAACAAAGTTGAGATGCAACCTTAATTATTAAGAGCGCACCAAAGTTATTTTTAGCTATTGCTGTAGCACCATTACGCAATATGAATATAATCTTTCTATTTTAAAGCTGATTCTATGAGTCAGCAGGAGGTAGTACAAGCAAAAAGGATAGCTGTAATTTTATGCAAATTATAAAACCAAATTCATACTGCTGGATATTCCTGAAAGCTGACTTAAGGGTCGAAGAAATCCAGAATGGTTAAGTGGATAGAATAATATTAATAAACAGGATAACTTTATAGTATTTGCCCTTTCATTATTGTAAAATAACAGATCAATTAAAATTATAATTTATTGCTCAATTATGTGCCAAACATTTAATTTCTTGGCTACTTACGTATTTTTTTTAATTTTTATTTTAATTCCAGTTAGTTAACATATAGTGTTATATTAGTTTTAGGAGTACAATATCGTGATCCATACAACACCCATTTCTTATCACAAGGGCACTCCTTAATCCCCATCACTTATTTAACCCATACCCTACCTCTCTCCCCTCTGAGTGTGCCAAACATTTTAATACATTATCCCTAATTGTTTCAAAAACCTACAAGGTGGAATTATTTGTATTGTACTGGTAGGAAAACTGGTATCCAGAGAGATATATATAGGAGGGATTATCTTTATTGTTTCATCTTGTTATAAATTTCCACCTATGAATCCAGTTTGAAGCTTTGAAATTATATTTGATTGTATGTAAGGACAACTTAGGCAAATGAGTCATGAAATTGCAGTGGTTTTTTTTTTTTTTTCCAATACTCACATTGTTCCTTTTCTATCCCTAATAAAGACTCTTTCTTAACTTCTTTAACTAACGAATATTGTTAAAATAACATCTTATGTTCCTTTATTCACTCATTCAGTCATTCAAAAACATTAGGCTTGAATTTTTCAAAACTACACATGTGTAGTTTTACACAATGTGTGAATGCATAAAAAGTGTGTAAAATAATACACACAAAATTGGGTTTAATGGTGATTATATCTGAGTTTTGCAGGAGTGTGTACATGGTACTCACTTTTTACTTTATATAAATCTGTTTCTTTTACATTTTTCCCAAAATATAATGGTAATATTCATCTTTCATAGTATTTTTTAAATTCAGTTCCTAGTAGAAACCAGTACCATGCTAGATGCTGCAACAACTTCTAAAAATACAAAGATGACTAAGGAATGATCCATCTGTTTAAATCTGCCTGGGGGAGGAGGGGATGGCTTCATAAGGCAGGTGACATTTGAACTGTTTTTTCAAGTAGAGAAGGGTGGAGGTACATTTCAGAAAAAGGAAACAGTATGTGCAAGTGGCAGATAAACATGAGAACATGGTGTACTTTAAATAGATATATGGAGATGAGTGATATGACACACATCCAAAAATGTTGGGCAGCATTAGGTTGTGAAGGGCTGTGTGTAATATGCTAAAGAGTTCACTAGCAAAAGACATGATTTTTTAGGCAGGTTAAACTTGTTTTTAGAAAAATCTCTTTAGTAGGAGCACAGAAAGTGATGGGAGTGAGGAAACTGTAAAGAAGGAGATGAGTGAAGAGGCGATTGCTAAAATCCAGGAAAGAGACTGTGATCAAACTAGCAGCATAGTGCTACAGCTCACACTTCAAAGGCATTTCTCAGTACCACCAGCAGGATTTCGTTGACCAGTTTAGCCTATGGAAGCCAAGAATGCCTTTGAGGATTCTAGTATGACAGACTATTCCTATTCAAATTCTATTCTGCACTGAATAAATATCCCTAAACAAATGTTTTTATTACATCAGTTTGCCAGTGAAAAACTTACCCTGACTTCTTACAGGCTATCAAATCAAGGTTTCACATCCAATAGATCTGCCTTTTCCATGTAACCTTTTCTCCAACTGCACACAGACCTACCAATGCTGTTATTTATTTCTTATATCTACTTACTTCTATTTATTATCTTTGTTAGGTTTCACTTATCTTAATTAATCCCTTACCCAATTAAACATGCCATTTAAAATTCCAAGTATCTTCTGATGACTAATTCATTCACTTATTCAATTAATATTTGAGTTCTTGTGTGCCAGATACTGTGCTAAGTGCCAGGGAGTAAAAAAAAATGATCCCAAGTTAAGGATCCCATGGTTAATTACACTGATCATGCAGCATGGTAAGGGCAATTTATAAAGATACACAATGGGGGTGGAGTGATGTCAGCATTATGGCTAAATAAGACATCCCTCATCTGTGCCCCCCACCGACAATAATTTGACATCCATCCATGAACAAAAGTGCCTAGGTGGGAGCGTGGGATCTAGAACTATTTGTCAAGGAACCTGGGAGGAGTTCCACCACTTGTATAATGGGTAATAATAGGCTTACAGGCCTCGGTCTCAGCTACGTACACTAGTGGCCTGTGAGTCACTCCAGCCCCTCTGAACCATAGTCTAGGAGACCCTGCAAAACACTGTCTTAGACAATTAAGGCCAAAAGAGCATGTAGAATCCAGGTTTCCAGAAAATTTCCAGGACAATATTGAAGAAAAAAAAAAGAAAGAAAAAAAGTAAAGAAAAGAGAAAACGGATGAATGGATAAAGATGCGGTGTATATATATACAATGGAATACTATGCAGCCATCAAAAGAAATGAAATCTTGCCATTTGCAATGATGTAGATGGAACTAGAGGGTATTATGCTTAGTGAAATAAGTCAATGGGAGAAAGACAACTATCATATGATCTCCCTGATATGAGGAAGTCAAGAAGCAACATGGAGGTTTGGAGGTTAGGAAAAGAATAAATGAAACAAGATGGGATGGGGAGGGAGACAAACCATAAGAGACTCTTAATCTCACAAAACAAACTGAAGGTTGCCAGGGAGAGGGGGGTAAGGAGAGGATGGTGGGGTTATGGACATCGGGGAGGGTATGTGCTATGGTGAGTGCTGTGAAGTGTGTAAACCTGGCGATTCACAGGCCTGTACCCCTGGGGCTAATAATACATTATATGTTAATAAAAAAATAAAAAATAAAATAAAAGGAAAAGGTAAGAAGAGAAAAAAAGAAAAGAAAAGAAAAAAAGAAAAAAGGAGTTGTGACACATTGGAAAAGGAAGAGGTACAGGGTCATCACCTTTCCCCTAAGAGAGCACAGCTTAAGGCCAAGAGAAATCTGAGCCCATGATTTCCCCTGTTAACAAGGGAAAGTGAGAAAAAAGTGTGGAACACTGTGAAAGGAGCTCATTTTTCTCTCAGCTATACAGAGAGTACTGAATCATAAACATAAGGACTGGAGAATGGGAAGAGGCTGAGAGAGCACCAGATAGGATTCTTGGAGGGTATTAAAAAGATGTGGATCTTACTAACTCTGTTCTGGACTGCATCAGGAAGCCAGACGACTAACTGCAGGGGACCCCTCACCCACAAATCTTCCCATCTGGCCCATAGGCTCCCCCAATCCTCGATGCAACACACACACACACACACACACACACACACACACACA